>PISX010011378.1:0-65635 GCA_004024625.1 Mellivora capensis | reverse complement strand
AACATGGGGGACTAGGGGGGCAGAAAAAGAAGAAAAGAAACAAGATGGGATTGGGAGGGAGACAAACCATAAGTGACTCTTAATCTTACAAAACAAACTGAGGGTTGCTGGGGGGAGGGGGTTGGGAAAGGTGGGTGGGGTAATGGACATTGGGGAGGGTATGTGCTATGGTTAGTGCTGTGAAGTGTGTAAACCTGGCGATTCACAGACATGTACCCCTGGGGATAAAAATTTGTTTATAAAAAATAAAAATTTAAAAAATAAATAAATAAATAAATAAATAGCTACATGTATATGGAAGTTTGAAACATTTCCAAGATTGCCAAGTAATCAAAATTCAGATTTTAAAACAAAGATGATTTTATTTCTCTTTTATGATAATATAAAAATATCAAGAAGTTTGTGTTGCAAGAATAGTAGAGGGGTCTCCTATTAACAGCTTGCCAAAAATGTGTGGCCAGAGGGCAGCATCTGGTATCTGAGAGGTAATCAGTAAAATATTCATGAACTGAAATACATAAAAAGAAATACGCCCTTCAAACCCACAAAAATCACAAATACTACTTTACACGCATTAGGATGGCTGTAATCAAAGAGATAATCACAGGTGTTGGTGACGATGTTGAGAAACGGGAGCCCTCAGACCCAGCGGGTAGAGATGGAAAATGGTGCAGTCCCTTTGCAAAACAGTCTGGCCGTGTTCAGCAATTCCATTCATACGTATATACCCAAGAGAAGTAAAAACATGTGTTAACATAAAAACATCTACATGAAAAATCATGGCAGCATTGTTCTTAACAACCGAAAGAAGAAACAGCCCAGATCTCCTTCAGCTGCTGAATAGATGAATAAAATGTGGTACACTCATGTAATTGAATGTCCTTTGGCAATAAAAGGAAAAAAGCACTGATACAGGCTAGAGGGGAACTTTGGAAATAATTATCTTAAGTGAGAGCAGCCAGTCACAGAAGACTACATGGTATGTGATTCCCTGTTTATGAAATGTCTTGAAAGAGCAAACCTTTAGAGTCAGAAAGATCACTAGATGCAGAGGGTTGTGGGGGAAGAACAGGGGGAGATAGCTGATTGGCATAGACTTTCTTTCTGAAGTGACAAAAATGTGCCAAATTTAGATCACAGTGGTGGTTCTACGAGTCTATAAATATAAAACCCGTCTAATTGTACACCTTATTTGGGTGAAATAGGTACTCGGTGAACCGTAGCACATAAAGCAGCTCAACTAAGCTGCCTAAAAAACTCGTTTGGGGGCGCCTGGGTGGCTCAGTGGGTTAAGCATCTGCCTTCAGCCCAGGTTATGATCTCAGGGTCCTGGGGGTCCCATGTCAGGCTCTCTGCTCAGCAGGAAGCCTGCTTCTCCCTCTTCTCCCTCTGTCTGCTGTTCTGCCTAATTGTGCTCTGTCTCTCTGTCAAATAAATAACTAATCCTTAGAAAATTATTTTTTAAACTAGATTACAAAAAAAATCTTAAAAAAAGTAACTTGGAAGTAAAATTAAGGGGCCATGGGTGTAATGATTTGAGTGTCCATATGAAAAATCAATATGGTTGGGGTGCCTGGGTGGCTCAGTGGGTTAAAGCCTCTGCCTTCGGGTCTGGTCATGATCCCAGGGTCCTGGGATCGAGCCCCACATTGGGCTCTCTGCTCAGCAGGGAGCCTGCTTCCCTTCCTCTCTCTCTGCCTGCTTCTCTGCCTACTTATGATCTCTGTCAAATGAAAATAAATAAAAATCTTTTAAAAAACGGGTTTAAAAAATCAATATGATTAAGTGAAATATACTACATATGTTAGGACCCCAGGAATTCATAATGATACTTCACAACTCACTGATTTGTTCTAGAGGGTATCAGGGAGCCACTTATTATTCTAAAAATAGGGACAGAAAGGGAAATATTAAGCATCTAACCTGTTTTTCTTTTCTGTTTGAAAACAGCATCTCAGAGTAACCCAATTTACTGACAAAGAAGTACTTCTTTTTCTAGACATATCCATCTCTTAAGGGAAGAAACAATTAGAATTACAGTATTAACACTTTACATGTCCTTAACAAAATCATGAGTACAAGTAATGGGTCATCAGTGATCACTAATATAATAAAAAGAGATACCACTATTAATTGGGTGCTTCCCAATGGAAGCGTGCAATAGTACCTATACATTTGTGTTGCCAAGAGAAATCAGATCTCTGAACAGAGGATTATGTTCGGTGACATGATGGAGAAAGAAGCAAATTGCAAAATCCTGAATATGGGGATTCTGTTGGATAAACAATCCAGTTTTATCAAGAAATTAGTTGCAAAGGGGAATAAAAAGAGAAAATCTCAATTTAAAGAGAATTAAGGGACATATCAAAATGTACTATGTGGGCCTTGTTTGAATTTTGATGAGGAAAAATCAACTGTAAATATATATATTTGACTACCAGAAAAATTTCAACACTGATGAGATATTTTATGGTATTTATTTTTTATGTGATAATGGTATTATGACTGTGTCTTTAATGAAAGTCCTTATCTTTCAGAGATACATACCGAGGTATTTATGGATAAAATTATGTCTGGGAATTGCTTTAAAATAAGCTAATAACAAGGTGAATTCAGTGGGAGTGTAATAATACATGAATGATCATGATTTGATAATTGTTGTAGGTGGTGATAGGCACATAGGAGTTCATTACACTGTTCTCTCTATGCTGAAATTTTTTATGATAAAAGTTAAAAATACATGCACTTAAAATATTCATGCAGATGTGCATACAAGCAAAAGATGTACATTAAACTCATTAGAAAAATTGCCTATTGGGACAGGTGAAAGATTTGGAGCAATGAAGAATGCAGGGAGGGAACAAAACAAGGAAGGAGTTTGAAAGGACCAATGATAATTGTGTGGCATGGAATGAGGAATGTGGTTGATCTAATCCACTTTACCTGAGGTCCAAAGCAGGAAATGGAGCAAGAAAATTCAGTTACCTCTACATTTAATGTCAGTCTTACTTGCATACAGATATATTTTCTTCACGTGAAAAGAAAGTTGAGGAGGACCACCCAGGAATGATGTCTTCATTGGTGGGTCACCATATATGTATCTGTGCCCAGGAAAACAAAAGTAACAATAGTAATGAGCACAGACTGTAGGATCTAAAGGACAAATCTTACCGCTTCCATTTTAAGTAAGCCTTGTTAAAACAATTGCAATTACATTAGTCAATACATTTTAGGCTAATAAATTGTTTTGTAGATTCTCAGAGTGATTCACTTAGGCTGTAAGGGTGTTCTAATAATAACCATTAAGCATGAGCTACATCTTCTCCTAAGATAATTCATTGTGGAAAGCGACATTCAACACAACGATAGAGTCCTGCCAACTGTCTGTGGTAATTCCAATTTTACCTGTGGAGAGGTCACTAAATGTTACCTTCTGGAGCTCATCTTGTCATTATGAAGGTATTTTGTAGTCACACAAAATACCTCAGCCGAGAAGTAATGTGAGTTCATTTTAAGTCTACTGTTTGGTCAAGAGCCAAGCGATTTAGTGAGCTCTCCAAGATGTTCCCCAGCGCAGTTCTCTGAAATCACCATAATTTATGTTTTCTTCCCATCAACATTCCATGGACCCAAGTAGTGCCAGAAACCATAAACTTAGCTCTGGATAAAAGAATATTGTCTCTGGCTACTTTTTCGGCGGTTTCCTGGCTTAACTTTCAAAATAAAACACATTGCATATCATTAAAACAAACAAACAAACAAACAAAAACCAGAATGCCAGTTCGGTTTTCCATGGGGTAGCGCATTGCTGGGGAATTTGCTTTCTTTCTTGTTTGTAATAACATTAAAAAGGCGCTGAAGGGCTTCTAGAAAAGATGGGCAGCAAACTAGATATGGAGAAAAGGCCATTGTAGGAAGGTCAACCAAGATAAAAGAATAATTTTACTGGCTCATATAAACAATAATTAAGAAATCAGTCTGGTTTCAGCACAGCAGGATTTTGCCATCCAGATAATGTCCTCAAGAATCCGTGTCAGGTTCTGTCTTTTTGCTCTACTTCCCTGAGAGTTTGCTTCAGTATCTCATGGACCCTTTTCCCTCATGATGGGGAAGGTGGCCCCCTGTGTGTTCAGGCCTGTACTTCCCTTTCTGCTCAAAATCCCAGAAAAACCCTCCTGTCCAGTCCCCCACCATATATCTAGATGTGAACTTAGCTTACCAGATCTAACGTAGATCTGTTGAAAGTCGATTTTAATACATATTGTAACTGTTATCTCTGTGACAAGAAAAAAGGGAACCACTCATGGATAAGGGTTAACATATTTTTTTCTCCCCTCTCTTCCTAGGAAGTCCCTTTTATGATGTGGGTTTGACACTTTTGTGGGGCTGACAGAGATAAGGCAAGGCACACAGGCCGCCTTAGAAGAGAGAGGGAATGGTGGGTCTCTTTCTAGGAGAAAAATCCTAAGGCTACTTTCTGGAAAAGGAAGTGCATTCTGAAACTATAATTTGACTTACCTTGTATCCTTTTCATAAAAGCCCTTCTCCCTGTTAGGGTCCGTAATCAAAGGAGCGAGACTGATACAAAGCAAAGGTCAAGCAAAGCTTTATTTCGCACCAAACATCAAGAATCAAACTGACAGGTCAGGGCCGTCTCTGGCAAAGAGGCGACTCCTCCCTGCCTCACAGACTAACTTTTATAGAGGTGGTTGAGCCGGGCTACACACAGGTGGCCAATGAGATTGCAGTACAGAGAGAAAACTGCACAGTCATGTTAGGTCACACACGGGCGGCCAATTGAATTACAGTTCACCCCAGCAGCTATATGCGCGCCCCACTGATTGGGTGTCTCTACCCGCCCTTGTATCTGGGCTTTGCTACCTGGGACTGGCAGCTAGGGAGACAGTATGTGGGCCCCACGGATTGGCTGTCTCCACCTGGCCTGACCGGCCCTTGTATCTGGGCTTTGCAAGTAAGTTCCTCTGGGAGGGGCAGGGTCAATCCAAGTTTACTGCATAAGCAACAAAATGGCTCCCTCTGATTAAGTAGGCCCTTACACTCCCACTCCTGAGGCCTCCTCCCACAAACCCACAAGGCCAAATCACATCCCCAAGGCCCTGCCTCCAAAACCCTCACATGGTGGGGGAAGAGTTTTGACACAGGAATTTGGGGAGGGACACAAACATTCTGTCCATAAGGCTGTACTTTTCCTAATTCATTAATTTTTCTGCATGTAAACAGTCAGATATATGGTTATAACAGGGATCAGCAAAATAAAACTGGTGAACCAAGTTGTCTTGCTGATATGATTTTTGAAGTAGAAGCTTTCCAAAGGAATGGTCTTATAATTTGTAAAAGGTTGGGGGGGGGGGAAATATACTTGAGACATGAAAATTTGATGTAATGTAAGTTGTACTGTCCATACATACAGTTTTATTGGAACACAGCAACACACACTTATTCACATATCGTCCATGGCTACTTTCCTGCCCTGAGAGGGACTAGTAGTGATGGAGAATGTTTGCTCCTCAAAGTCTCACCTGTTTACTACCTGGTATTTACAGAAAATCTGCTTTCCCCTGGGTTGTATACAAACCCGAAGGAGATGTTTAAGGAATAAAATGGAACTCAGCTGGGTCATCTGAGGGCCTGAAGACCAGAGGGAAAACATAATTAAAATACTCTGATGTAAAAGGCAAGTGATTTCAGGGTTTCTCTGTGTGTATGTATGTGTTTCTATTTGAAAACTGTGATGATCTTTGGCTGATGGACTATGAAGTCGGCAGCATCTGCCAACACTTGTGGGAAGCTAATACTGAAGATTTGAGACTGTCTTGAAAGGTCTCCTTGAATAGTCCCCAAATAGCTGATCTTCACATGTCCTTGTAGCATTCCCACAAGCCAGTGTTGTTTTGTGCTTGGGCAGTAAACTCATGAAAAGAGTGACTAAGTAAGTTGACAACAATCGTGTGTTTTTTTCTATGCAGTTTAGGATTGCAGGGGAAGAATTCTGAGGTTGGTGATATATAGATCACCTGTAATCAATCAATTAATCTCTCACTATGTAAAATATGTATTACATTATAGATATATATCTATGTAGATATATATTATTATATAATAGATACCTAGGTCTATATAATATATATGATATCTAGAATATATATACCTATTATACAATAATTACTATATACTATCAATATAGTAAGAGATATATTATTATATATTATATAGACCTCGCTATCCATTGTATAGATATAGATAGATTGAGATGTAGCTATCTAGTTGTCTGGACAAGGGCAGTGGAATAACTAGAAAGGAGAAGCAGCTCAAAGAAACTAACAGCCTGTCTGGAGTTGAGTATGGAAATGTGTGAATGGGAGATAAACCTAGAAAAGTAGAAAGTTAACAAATGTAAAAATATGAAATTACCAAAATAAGCAGTTGACATTGAGCAAGCAGCGGGAGACACCAATGACTTTTAGTCATGGCACCTAATTAGAATCATGTTTTAGTAAGCGAATTCAGTGACTATGTTTTTGAAACATTTGATTTGCCTTTTGCCTGTGTATGAAGATCAGTCCATCCAACATGAGCTCAGGAGCTAAGATCAGGTGAGCTCAGACATTGTAAGTTTTTACAGTCTGTCGACTTGTCTCTCCTGAGACCTACTATTATGGATGAGTGGTGGTGCAGTATTCCTGAGATAATGCATTTGAAGGTATTTTAAAAACCATAAGGAACAGTATAAATATAAGGATTATTACTCTCATCATCATCTTAATCATCGTAATTATTATTCCTGCATTGCAGCCTTCTGTGGGGGAGCTGGCATTCAGTGTGTGCCCTCCTTTGTGAGCTTTGAACTTTTTTTTGAGTTATGATTTGTACAGATTTGGCAACTCAGAACTTCCAGCCTGGAACTTATTAACCTTACTAATGTAATTGACCTAAAACTATGTTCACAGTTAAAGCCATGAAGTTCCTTGGAAAAAACAGTTGGCATTCTGACGTGAGGGATGGGCATCGTTAAATGAACCTGGGGAATCTGGGAAGGAGAAAACATTCCCATGGTTTTCCTTTTGGAACGGATTGTTCTCTCAGTGGGGGATGGAGGAAGAAGTCAACTACCACCTTGGCCCATAGAACCTGCAGTTCCAGCATCCAGGACTCTTCAGCTTGCTCAGACAGACGTGGTTTTCTAGCAAAAGAGAATACTATAAATTCCCAAGTTCTATTTCGTTCTAAAAGGTCAGTGGCAAAGATAATAGCTCTTGTCTCTCTTGGAAAAGAGAGAAGTGGATAATCCAAAAGTCTTAAGTGGGAAAAGACTTTTTTCCCACTACCAGTGGAGAAAAGTTCTGCACTAGTTAGTCATGAGTTATTAATTATGTAGGATAAGGAAGAGATAGGGAAGGGAAAGCTCTTTATTCAATGAAGTGGCCATTCTGGTGGCAGCATCAAAAGTAATTAAAGACCATGGGGGCAGTCCTTTCCACTTAACTTAAAAAGGAAAACCCACCTGTAACTCAACAGCCTACTGGTCTTGTCATTTTACCAGTTTAAGTAAAGGATAAAAACCTTATTTCTTATGTCGTTTTACCCTCCTCCCTTTAAAAAGAATCATCTTGGACGTTTCCTCTGCATAACTTTGGAACTCATCAGACAGGTATAATTTTTGCTTCCATCATCAAACATAATTTAGAAAACTCTACAGGAGAAGTTGTGTATTCTATGACTCATATTTTCGTTTACGGTGCTCTTTCTTCCTCATTTATTTCAAGACTCTTTCTTTCATCATTTCCTTTCTGACCCAGTGGCTTCTTTCAACTTCTCTCTGAGAGTAGAGATGCTAGTGGCAAATTCTCTTACTTATCTCTCACCTGAGAATGTCTTGATTAACCCTTTGTTTCAGAAGGATCCTTGGTTGGGAGAAGGATTCTGTGCTCTTGTTATTTTCTTTCAGCCATGAGAAAATATCATGCCACTTCCTTCTGGCCTCCATGACTTTTCAAGAGAAATCTACAACCACCAGAGTTGTTTCCATGCATATATAATTTGTGTGTGTGTGTGTGTGTGTGTGTGTGTGTACAGCATCTATATATCTATCTTGTCTTTAGTTTTCAGAAATTTGACTATAATATCTCGGTATGGATTTCTTTGAGTATATCCTATTTGGAGGTATTTGTTTGCAACTGTAGGTTTTGGTTTTTTGCCAAATTTGAACATTTTCCAACCACCATTTCTTCAAGTATTTCTTCATCTGTACCTTTTGTGTCCTCTCTGTTTGAGACTCAAATAGCGTGTGTGGTGGATATTGTATTTGATGCCACAGATCCCCAAGCTTCCCCCTCCCCCAGTCTACTCTTTCTGTTGGACAGATCAGGTAATTTCTGTGGTTCTTTCTTTAGGTTCAGTGAATTTTATCTCTTCCCTCTCCATCCTAATGTTGAGTCCATTCATTGAGTTTTAAAAGGTTTTGGTTATTAAATTTTTCAATTCAAAAATTTCCACCTGACTCCTTCACATATAATCTATTTTTGCTTATATTACCTATTTCTTTGCTGAGAATTTCTATTTTATTTTATTTATTTATTTGTTTGTTTATTTATTTATTTTTCAGGTAGGCTTGATGCCCAACATAGGGATTGAACTCATGACTCTGCAGTTAAGAATCACAAGCTGTACTGACTGAGCCAGCCAGGAATCCTGAGACTTTCTGTTTTATAAAAGTGTTTCTAATGTGTTAGTCATTGCTCACTTTTTTGGTGTTGTGATGGCTACTTTAATATCTTTGTGCCATAATTCTGTCATGCTCTCATCCTGGTGTTGGCATTGATTGGTTGTCCTTTATGGTTGAGTTTTTCATTCAGTTTCCCTGCCAGCATTAGGCCAGTGATCAAGTCCTTCTTACTTTTCAGGTTTTGGACATCATCTCCTATAGGAAGCTTTTCCTGACATCCACATGTGAGTTTTGGTTAAATGCCCGCTCTGGGCTTTCAGCCTGCTTTCTCCCCCATCAAAACACTTACCAGACTATAATGTATTTCATACTGATTTACTTGTATCCCTCACTTGATTAAGAGCTCTATGATCTTCAGTATTGCATCCTATGTCCAGAACGACTCCCAGAAAGTATTGGGTGCTCTACAAAGTCTTGTTGAGGAGCTCTTTTTTTGCTTTGCTTTATTTTTATATCAGACATATTATATATGATCTCAGGAGTGAATAAATGGACTTTCAAAGAAAGGCTAGGCTTGGTGGAAGGCAGAAAATAAGAGACCATAAATATATAGGATTTTTTCCTAAATTTATAGAAATTTTCCCTATTATAATAGAATATATGAGGAACTCGAGGGGCTGGGGGGTATAGTCTTTGTGACAGTATCTATTATGTCCTAGTATATAACCTTGCGTGTCCTCTCTCTTGCCCAAAGATTCTACTCCTATGTCTTATATACAGAAGACACTCTATAAATGCTGCTTTAATTGAATTTGATTTATTATCTATCCAATTATATGCCTTGATATGCCCTTTGCAAATTTAGCCTGAGTCACTGACAATAAAGCTGACCTAGCCACTGGGCTCAGGCAGAATGTGTTTTAGGTCAGAACAGGGTAAAATGTACTTGACTTTTGAGTTGCTGCTAGAGACCTACCCTTCTGAAAAACAACCAACCAAACTGGGAGCCTTGGATAGGGCTAGAGTTTGGGTGAAGCAAGTGACACATTCTCTCTGGAGCATGAAATGGGAGGGGCCCCAAATACTCAGTGATCAAGATAAGTAATTTTCAGTGCAGTCCTTTCTAAATTCAAAACTCATAAAAAAATTCATTATGAGCAAACTATTAATATTTTAAATAGAGACAAGCTGTCATTGCTCCACACACCTGCCTTGCTGTGCACTGGGAATAGTCATTTTGGATCAGCCTGCGGTTGATTCCTGGGCCCTGTGGCCATTGTCTCCCCCACTTCCCCCAGGTGGGTGTATGAGGGCTGACATTAGAACGTGAACAGATTGGGCAATGCAGGGCTTTATATATAGTTATGCTTTTTTTTAAATTCAAGTAAAACTGACATACAGTGTTATATTAATATCAGGTGTTCAATATAGGGATTCAGCAATTCTGTACATTACTCAGTGCTCATCATGAAAAGTAGACACATTGCCCGTCACATATTTCACCCAACCCTTTATTGCAGAGTTTTTATTAACTTATTTTCATTTTATTGAAAATATGAGAAGATACTTTATAAGTGTATGTAGAGGTATGTATTTGCTTTCAATTCCAGAATTGTTTGGAATTCTGACCTTGGAGATATCCATTAGATACCATGTTATAAGAAGCAAAGGATGGCTGGTTTGCTTGAACCTCATGTCTCAGAATCCAGTCCAAGGACAAGATCTAGACTAGGAGTGAGAGAGCACAAGGAATCCACTGGTGTGGCCAACTTCATTTGCTGAAGGGGCTATAAAGTCAAGCAAAGTTGATTGCCTAAAGCAGCTACTTTTCCTAAAAGCAAAGAGAATGGGAATAAGAATTTTCTTCTGCACACGGCTCTCCATCCACACATATCAATGACTATACATATTCAGCGATTCACTGGGTGAGGGGAAGAGGTGGTTGTTTACATTTTAGAAGTTGCAATTATTTATAATTGTTCTAAATACTGTATTTAAGATGTAAATTTAAGCCTCTGTGTTCACCAATCACTTCTCCCTCTGTCTCCTATTACATCAAGAGATAACCAATGTCTTGGATTTGTATTTGCTAATAGGTTTCTTTTTTTTTGTTAAGATTTTATTTATTTATTTGACAGAGAGAGACACAGCAAGAGAGGGAACACAGCAGAGGGAGTGGGAGAGGGAGAAGCAGGCTCCCAATGGGGAGCTTGATCCAGAGCTCGATCCCAGAACCCTGGGATCATGATCTGAGCTGAAGGCAGACGATTAACCACTGAGCTACCCAGGTGTCCCTGCTATTAGATTTCTGCTAATGATAAGTAAGCTTCTTCAGCATCATATGCGATTGGTTTGCATATTAAATAGGTATGTGTGTGTGTGTGTGTGTGTGTGTGTGTATCCATGTTATCTTCAGCAACTTGCTTTTTTTTTATTTGACGTTATAAAAAGTATATCATTAATACATGTAGCTCAAGCTGATTTATTTTTAACTTCTGTATAATATTCTGTTGTGTGACGACCACTAAATTATTTGGCCATTTTCCATTAATGGGCTTTTAATTTCTGTCCATCTATCCTATTATGCAAATATTGCTTTCTTGGACACTCATGAACATGTCTCCTTATCCAGGGTAATGACTCAAAGGACAAATGCTAAATTGCGAATATGCACAGTACTGGCTTTTCCAGTTATTGCTAAATGGATCTCCAAAGTAGTCATACCAATATGCAGTCTTGTCAGCATCTGTGCCTGTAGATGATATTCAGACTTTTTCAGATTTTTGCCCATGTATTGGATATAAAATAGTATTTCATTTCAGTTTACTTTACTTTTCTCTGGTTACAATGAGCTCAGAAATCTTTTATATATTCAGTATTCATTTATATTTCCTTTCTGTGAATTTCATATGTATATTAGATATCATATATGTTAGATCTATATATATGTATATATACATAAAATCAGTTTTTCTATTTGATTATTTTAATTTTTCTTACTGAGTAAGAAAGTCTTTTTACTCTGGATACTAATTTGCTAATCATTTGTTATTCCATGTAAATATATTCTTCTGATTTATTTTCTGTCTCTAGACATTCAAAATATCTTTTGATGAACAATTATATTCTTACTGTAGTCAAATAATCAACATTTATTATGATTCCTGTTTTATTACATTTTACGTTAAAAATCATTCTCTGTCCCCAGATCATAAATATCATTTCTTATGTTTCCTTCGATAGTATTTAAAGATATGTTTTTCATATCCTGGTCTTCAGTTCCTATATATGTGTGTGTGTGTGTATTCTTTTTATTTTTTAAACGATACCTAATTGTCCAAGTACCATTGCTGCAATTACAATTCCATCCAGGTATTAAATTTCAAAATATGCTGTTTTGTGCTCCGTTTTCTATTCCACTAGTGTTTTAGGTTTTCCGAGACAGACCTGTGTACTGTGTACTCTTCCTTCCCGTGCCCAGGCACATGTTTAGGAAAATCATCCTTTCACCTTCTCTGTCTTCTAGCTTGTCTAGGTTATTTTGGTAATTTGTTCTTCCCTATAAATGCTATATAACCGGTCTGTCAAATCACAACAAAACCCTGTTGGAATTTGTATTGAAATTGCATTATATTTTGATTCATTTGGAAACATCTCTCATCTTTATGTTATGAAGTCTTTATAGCTTGAAGACTATGAAGGAGTCTTTTCATCTATAAACAGAGTATATCTCCATTTATTGAGGCCTTCTACCTAATTTGTCAGTAGTTTCTAATATTACCTAAAAACCCTACATTCTTGTTAGAATTTTTCTTAGCTATTCATAATTTTGTTGATGTTTTAAATATTACTTTTGAAAATTTTATTTTTTGGTATCTAGGATTTTTTAATAGAGATCTCATATGCAGCAACCTTGCCAAACTCAAATGTCTTTATATATTAAAAAATACATCTATGATCCCTGCCCTTTCCTTGGCATTTCCTGTGCTCTATTCATGGCAGAATGGTGGAAATATTGGCTTTGGGAGAAGAACGGGGCAGTGTATGAAGGGCCAGAAATGCTCATTCCTAAATCTGATTGCAGTGTGGTCCCTGGAGGCAATTATGTAATCTCTCTCAGTTTTAGGGATTTTTTTAAGTCATCCCTCTGTACCTCAGCAATATTAAATAGTATCTCATTTATTGCCTGAGTGGAAAATAAGCTCTTGGGGATAAAATGCTTGGCATGCAGTAAGCACTTCATAAATGTTAACTACTGCTGTTATTAGTATCATGTTATTGGTTCTTTTTCCAGCAGGCGTCTCTACCCATTTGGGAGTGCAAATATTTGGCAGTTTCTTAAATCTGGGGAAAATTAAGTGTCACCTGAATCTATAACAGGGTCTCTCAGCCTTGGTTATAAAAACCTGGGCAGGATAATTCTTTATGCGGGACTGGTCCCGCATGCGGGAAGGTGTTTGGTAATATCCTTGGCCTGTTTTCATCAGATACCAGGAGCACTGCTGTCCCTGTTTCCTCAGTTCTGGTGGTGACAACCAAAAATTTCTCCAGACATTGCCCAATGTCCCTTGGCAGGGAGGGAAGCCATACGCGCTTTAGATGCCAACCACTGGTCTATGGAAATCCCAGTCTTTCTGTGACTGGCTGGCTGGCTAGCTGTCTTTCTCTCACCCAAGTTATGCATAATACATTTCCCTATAATTCTCTCTGACCTTCTTTTTCCTGTCTTGTCTCTACATGCCCCTCCCCATCTTGAAGGTCATTAGGTCAGTAATGCTTAGGAGGAGGAAGCCAGAAACTGCAAAGATCTGGCCCTGAAGGAATTGTCTGTCTCTTTTGTTTAATTCACAGTCCCTGTGGGGATATCTGCCTCCCTTCCCAGAGCTAGCTGGTGGGCGGTCCGCTTGCTTTTGTTGCCCCCCCATGCCACCCCCTCCTGTGTTTCAAATCAGCAACCTGCTGGGCTTTGTCCAAGCAGCAGCCTTTGGTAGAGAAGCTGATTTTTGAAATTATGGAGCCGAGCTGAGGATCTTTAAAAACAAAAACAGAAACAAAGAAACAACCCCAAACTTGAACATAGCAAATCAGATTGTGCTTTGAGATGAATAATGAGGAGTCCAAGGAAAGGGTTTCAGAATCCTGAAAGAAGCAATTAAAAATAATGAGTATTGAGAAGAAAGAATTATTCTCAAAGAGGAAACATAAGGGCCAGTCAGCACACTCCAGCTTGTGCTTGGGGTATGCTCTGCCGCTTTCAACAGCAAGAACACTGAAGGGCTTTACCTTGGTGGAAAGTACGTGTAATAAAGAGGAATGGGGGTTAACAGGGCTCTTGGCTGGTTTGGGTTCCTGCTGTGTTTGCTAACTAGCAATTTATGACTGAGTTAATAATTGATGAGTGTTTGGCTCTGAAATGGAAAAGACTGGCTGTCACCTCTTCTCCACCTCTGCAAGTCCTCCAGGTAGATCCTGTGCTCCCTCATCCTTGTTTCTGAGCCAACTTCCCAGGCTGCTTAGCAACAACACCCCTGCCACCCTAGGGAAAGTTCACAGTCATTAGCAAGGCTCAGATAAGAAAGGCATGATCCCTTCCCAAGGATGCTTCTGCTCTTGGCCCTACATTGCCCCCTTTTCACATTCCTCTAGCTTTTACCTCTGTCCCAACCTTCTTCTTGCCAGATTCTGAGACACTGAGCACCCCTTCTTACTGAAAACTCCTTGAAAGTTGGCACCTGTAGCCAATGCTATTTTGGTGATGTTCTAGAGTAATCCATTTTAAGTAAGTGGTTTGCATTTGTTCCTGCTACCGTCCCCCTCCCCTGACAGGCACTCCCGCTTGACTGCTTGACTTTCCTTCCTACATAATCCAAAGAGAATTATAGGGAAATTTATTATGCATAACTTGGGTGAGAGGGTGAGAGAGAAGGCCATCAGCTTCCACTAGGATGAACTGTCAGAGAAATGGCACTAGACAGATTAAAGGGGTGAGGAAGATTTTACTCAAAATCAGATGATTGTCTGATTTTTAAAATCTTTGTTTACCTCAAGGTCATGAAGGTAACCTCCAACATTTTATCTGTAGCATTTTATAATAGAAAATTATATAAGCATGTTAACTACCTAGCTGTAAAGAATTGACTTAAAAATGCATACTTGTGGCAGGTAATATAATAGCTAAGCCATTTAAAAGCTAGTAGAATAGTAGGTGATGAAATGAGAACTGTTCATACTATTTTGGTCAGTTGAGAAAAGTAGGTTATGAAATATGTTGTAAAATATGATTTTTTTGAAAATGTACACAGAACAGAGACGGAAAGAACACACACCATTTTTAAAGTAATTATCTTTGAGTAGTGATATTATGGATTATTATTTTCTTTTTGCTGATTTTTACTTTGCAATATTTATACAAGTATTATGTTCCTATTGTAGTAAAAACAAGAGAAAATCTGTTAAAATGAAGAGACAGAAACACTGAATTTGAAAATGAGTATTTTATCTCATTTCTTGGATTGTTAATGATAAAAAGATGATATAAATATTAGCTTATGCATATTGTCTGATATATTTACTGCCTTATATCTGTAGATGTTCATAGACACAAGAGGAGCGTGCAGGAGAGTGGGAACAACTTGATATTTTACCTATGAAAGTCAAAGTTTAAAAATGTTTATATGTTCTAATCAGCAGTAATTGTTGCCTGCTGATTCCTGAGTTTTCCCCAACTGGCTACAGTGTGATTTGCTATTGCATATTTAATTAGTCTATCAATTTATTCTCATTAGTGGGCCTGTGATAGAGTAGTAAATAATTCAGAAGTTTTCTACCAACAAATACACAATCATACTCACTTTTCACCTTCTAACTCGGAAAC
The DNA here is from genome assembly GCA_004024625.1 of Mellivora capensis. NCBI lineage: Eukaryota > Metazoa > Chordata > Mammalia > Carnivora > Mustelidae > Mellivora > Mellivora capensis. The sequence goes on along the minus strand of PISX010011378.1, from coordinate 50,078 downwards.
AGGAGATCCAATGGTATATGGCTTTGTTGAGCCTTTCTCTCCTTTGGAAAACCTTGGGGAGTGATGTAATTGACTAGATCATTCTCACTCTGGTGACATATGCGTTATTTTTCATGCCATTCACAAATTAAGAAGAGAAAAAGTCTTGGGAAATCTGTTGACTAAGAATCTTGGCACTTCCAAAATATCATCCTCAATTTTAACTTTATTTGAATCTCTTAAGAGATAGCCTTGCTTTAAGTTAGTTTTTTTTGGTTTTCATTTCCCAAGTCTTTAGTTTCTTTTAGAAATCAACTCAAAAAGAATAAAACCATCAACACTGAGCCTTTCTCAAATAGGATGATGGATGGAATTCTACAACAATTAGCAGTGCCAACTTGCTAATGTTCTTGCATTCACTCAACAAGTCTTAACCATACCAGATGTTTTTCTGTCTGTGGGAGTGTGATGGTTAATTCTGTATGTCAACCTGACTGGCCTAGGAGAATCTCAGACAGCTGGCAAAATGTTGTTTCTGGGTGTATCTCTGAGGACGTTTCTCAAAGAGACTGACATTTGATTTGGTAGGCAAGTAAAGAGATTGACCTCACCAATATGGATATGCCTCATCCAATCTTTTGGAGGCACAATGGAACAAAAAGGCAAAGGGAGAGAAAATTCTTTCTTCTTGAGTTGGGATGTGCATCTTCTCCTGGCCTTGGATGTCAGAGCTCCTGGTTCTAGGGATTTCTTATTCTGGGACGTACACCGTTGTCTCCCCATTTTCAGGCCTTTGGACTCAGACTGTCTTATGCATGGCAAATCGTGGGACTTCTCAGCCTCCACAACTATAGGAGTCAATTCCTATAATAACTCTCCTCTTTATATCTTCATCTATATTTATATATCTATACATCCATATCTATCTGTCTATGTATCTATCTATCTTTCAACCTATCTACTCATCCATCCTTCCATCTATGCTTTTGATTCTGTTTCTCTGGAGAACTCTGGGTAATACAAGGGTTAGAATAGTGAATAAGGTAAATGGAATCCCTGCCCTCAAGAAACACCCATTCTACTTAGGGAAGCAGATAGTAAACAAGAAAACTAAATATAATTTCAGATAAAGATAAAGACTCTGAAAAAACAAAGCAGAAGAGTGTAGTGTGGGAAGGAATATAATATAGAAAAGCACTGGTTCTCAAATTGCCTCAAAAACCTGGGACTTTCCCGCTTTGCCAGGAATGGTGGAGAGAGGAATCTCAGCCCCACTCTCAACAGTTATGCTGACTGTCCTTGTGCAGGGCATGATCAGAACAACTGTATGTGGTGGTCTGAGCTACATGAAAGAAATGAGTAACTTAAAAAAAAATTATTTATTTATTTTAGAGAGTGAGAGAGTGCACATGTACCCATGGCGTGAGCAGCAGAAGGGGAAAGAAAATCCAAGCAGACACGAAGAGTCCCACTCAGGGCTGGATCTCACAACCCTGAGATCATGACCTGTGCCGAAACCAAGAGGCCAATGCTCAACGGACTGTGCCCCAGAAATGCGTAACTTTTATCTTTACTTCCTGTACCAGGCAGGGTCCTGGGGTCATGGCTAGTTTCATGGGTGTGTTTCCTCGCAGTTGCACAGGACCTGCATTGAGAAGGGAGCATCCCTAGTGTAATGCTGTGCCGTTCACATTGTGGTACGCCTGATGATGTTATCTTGGAACTTGTGTTTCCTGAGGGAAGTCCAGTAGGACCATGGAGACTACTTGAGCAGAGAGATACATTCACTATGACTGCCCAGCGTTCCTTGCCATCCCACTTGTAAATAACATTCGCAGTGCCCCAGGAGCACAGGATTCTAGTGGACACACAATGCACGGAATTTCAACCAAGCTCAAAGAAAGTACATAGTAAATGTGTTGCACCTATGACTGATTAGGCAGGAGCACCAACAACTCCAAGAGGATTCATTTTCCTCTTGAACCACAACTTGCTCTGAACTCCGAAAGGAGATAGTGGTGGTGTCCTCAGAAACACCAATGGCCCAGGAGCTCTGTCACTTCCTTTCTTGCTCATGTTACTTTCCCAAAGTAGACAACCACTTACACTGGAGATGATTGCATGGAAGGAGAGCACAAGATGGCGACAGCCAGGGTTCTTTTCCTTTCAGCCCTTCCTTGCCCATCCGTGAGCTGAAGGCACTGGGTATTGTTAAAGTGCCCATGAAGTAAAGAGCACTGAGTTAGTTTTATGCGTTGTTCTCACTGTCCTGGTAAGAGCAAAACATATACGTGTATGAACTACAAAATACTGATTGTGTAATTTTGGTGAACCTGTACATGAGTTAAATGCTTATCTATTTGCATACAGAATCGACATTGTGGGGCATAAAAAGGACTTTTAAAATTCATGCTAATAGTTTAAAATTTTGTTTTATTGATTTATTTTTACTTAGAATGATCAATTTAAAAGATTATGACAAGACAGACCATGAAAGAAAAAGAAAAGTCTTGTATTTTACTAACTCTAGTAGCATTTCCTTTTTGGCTTTGTGAGTAAGAGGCACTGCGTTTTCATTTTGCACTAGGATCCACAAATGATGAGCTCTTCCTGCCTGTGGGAAACTCAGTGAGTTCAAGAGACTATAATGAAGAAATGTTTGACACGGGGCAGTGAGAAATTGGGAAAGACATATCCTGACTTCTCCCCCCTCCTGCGCTCTGATCTTCTAAGCCCTTCCTTTGGCAAACCCAACTGGAAGCCAGCCAGCTAGGGAACCTGGGGCAGGCAGCTCATGGAATCAGATTCTCAGGGTGATAAAACAGATCAGAGGAGAGTAAAGATTGGGGCAGGGTTGGGGGGAGGGGAGTGAGTGGCAAGATGAGACTAACTGCTTTAATAAAAGTAAATATTTGGTCTTTGCCCCCAGTTTCTGGCACAGAGCTCCTAAAACCCTTGGAATCTCCTTAGTGGTAAGAATATATTTTTTTTAATCACCTGGAAGGGGCCCCTGGATAGCTTCCGGTTGGGGGCTGATCACCAGAAAGCCCTAGGCATGATTAGAGGGCTGTAACTTTCAGCCCCACCTGCTCCTGACCTGTAGGGAGGGGAGGGGAGAAGAGCTAGAGATTGAGTTAATCACCGATAGCCAGTAGCCAGTGATTTAATTATGAAACCACAAAAGCCTCTGAATGATGGGGTTTGGAGAGCTTCTTAGTTGGTGAACACGTCGAGGTGCTGGGAGGGTGATGTGCCCAGAGAGGACCTGGAAACTCTGTGCCTGTCCCTCTTACCTTGCGTTCATCTCCTCCATTTGCTTCTGGAATATAGCCTTAGTAATAAGCTGCTGAACATAAGGAAAGTCTTTCCTTGAGTTCCATGAGTCCTTCTAGGGAAGCACTGAACCTGACAGTGAGCTTATGGGAACCCACAGATTTGAAGTTGGCTAAGCAGAAAGGTGGGTATCCTGGGCACCCCTTCTGCAGCTGATGTCCGAGGTGGGGACAGTCTTGTGGGTAAGCCCCTTACCTATGGGGTCCTAACTCTCTCTTGACAGTGTCAGAATTGAATTGTTCGATATCTAGTTGGTATCAGGGCATTGGTTGGTGTTGGTAAGAATACACACACTTGGTGCAAGCGTGGAGTCAGAAAATATCACAGAAACCAGCACGCTGCCCTACGGACGGTGATAATGAATCCTGAGCTCTATCCTAAGCATACTCCTTCCCCCTCTTATAAGAACCTTTGTGATTACATCGAGCCCACTTAGATGATACAGGATAGCCTTCTCATCTCAAGATCTAATCATATCTGTAAAGCCTTTTTTGCCACGTAAAGGAACATACTCATAGTTTCAGGGCAGGGGATGTAGACATTTTGGGGGAGCTATAATTGTGTCTATCAAAACACAAAGCTCTCCCATCCTCCAGTGCTGTATGCTAGCAATGAAAAATTGGTGACATCTTGAATTTCAGAGCACAGCGTATTTTTTTAAGCCCACACAGTTTTTAAAACATTTGAATTAATTGCCAGGATTCAACTCAATAGTTTTCGACAAAAACCTGCATTTGTAACTTCTCTTAAAGTTGCAAAGCCGTGATTTTGGAAAAATAAGAATAGGTCATATTGGCTGTTCCTGGTACATGGGTTGTGGGCTATACAATTACTACAATCTCATAGTTTTCTGTTATGTTCTCAATATGAAAGCTACAGGTCCATTATCATTCATCATAACCTACTTCAGGCCACTGGGGGCATTTGAGTTTGCAATTCCAATCTCGTCCCTTTTCGTGTCTTCTCCCTCCCTCCCTCTTTCTTTCTTTCTTCCTTCCTTCCTTCCTTCCTTCCTTCCTTTCTTTCTTTCTTTCTTTCTTTCTTTCTTTCTTTCTTTCTTTCTTTCTTTCTTTCTTTCTTTCTGGTTTTTTAAAATTATTTATTTATTTGAGAGAGAAAGCACACAAGTGGGGGAGGAGAGGCAGAGGGAGAGGGAGAAGCAGACTCCCCACTGAGCAGGAAGCCTGATGCGGCATTCAATCCCAGGACCCCGAGCTCATGACCTGTGTTGAAGGGAGATGCTTATTCAACTGAGCAACTCAGGTCCCCCATGCCTTTCTTTCTTACTCATACACATCAGGTCGGGTTTTAAAGGATGAGCAAATTTAGCACATATGTCCAAAGAGGAAGCTTCAATTTTTAAAATCTAAGTATTGCCAAATAATGTAAGCCTTACTTGGTCTCATTTGGGCACGGGTCAGCAAATATAAAAGCAGGCAAAAACCTGCACATAGCGACTTCCAGGGCACGGCTGTGATTTCGTTTGAAAGACTTCTGAAAAATCAGCCATCTCAGTGCTCAGTAGAATGCAATGGAGCTTGTTAAAATAAGCCTTTTTCAAGTTATTGAATGCTTGCCAAGAAGACACCCTGTTCTGAGACTTCTAAGAAGCCTCCTTAAGATTTTAGAAGAGAATTCTGCAGGCCTCTGCTAAAGTTTCAGATATACTGTTTGTAGTAAGTATATGGGGGGAAAAAGGAGAATTAGGACTTTATAGTTGCTGTGCAACAACGCATCTGGCCATTGCCATGCTAGATTTAATAGCCTTAAGTTCCTGCACTTTCTCGGACATACAGCTAATTTACAGGCAAGTAGCCCTCACATTGATTCCACCTCTCATCAGGAATGCTGGTGCCATACTAAATCATGTGGTCCATGACATACCAGAGGCATGGCGATTCAGGGTAATATACTGCAGCGTTTCTACAATGTGGACCTTACGGTGATTATTAACGAAAAGCTGTGCTCCGTGTCAAATTAATGTGCCATGGAGTTATGCTTTGGCTCAAAAGCAAAGCCAGATAACTAATCTCTGCCTCCTGTTTATTAGCAGAATGCTGAGCTCATTATTGCCCTTGTAAATTGGCAACAGGCTCTGAAATGCCTGCCTACTGAGCCTTGATCAGGAATAAGGGGCATCCTCCCTCCTTGGTAGGTTGTTTTTCCCTTTTCCACCAAGTTCAACCTGGAGGTGAAAAAAGAAAAGCCAAATTATATTGTCAACGAGTCCAAATTAAGTTCTCTACCAAAACTGAGAGTAGCGCTGGGACAGGAGCAGGAGCATTGTATCTAGAACCAGCTGAGTTTCTTCACATTCATCTATTATATATCCTACATGATAGTCCATGCTCCCTGGGGCATGTGGCACCCTGATCTCAGTGTGGCACCTAGTCGATTCTCAGTAAATGCTCATCCAGTGTTCCGTCTGATGTCAGCCACTCAAGAGGCTCTTCCCCCCCACTTTGGTCTTGCAAGCCCTCCTTCCCCTGTATTTGGGAAACTCAACCTGCACTTCCTTCCTCTTCCTGGCCATGGGGGTGGGCTTGTAATACAAATTAAGCTGATAACAGTATCTCATTCTTACAGACAAAGTGAAGGAACCAGAGGTTTGCACACAACCCAAGCAAAACCAAGCAAAGCCCTTCCTAGAAACGGTTTGAAGGTGGGAAAAGACCCCCTTCCCCTTTTCTGAGTGTGCATTGATAACAGCTAGGGCTGGGGACCAGAGTGAGACAGGTAAGGTACCGTGCATAGGGACGGGATTTAAGGACGCACTTACTCTCGGGGTCTTGCAGGCACAGAGCTGATACCTGAAAGTGCATACCTCCCTGACTCATACACCACCCCTGCCTCTTGGGCCTCAGCCTGGCCTGGGACCTGAGAAGGTGTGATCCTAGAAGCACCCATTCCTTCAGCCACACAGAGGAATCCATTTCATTCTGAGAGAATAAGATCAATAAGCAAAGTCAGCCTGCCCCTAACTTTTGTAGGGCTCCAGGCAAGGGCACAAATGAAATATACCTAATGCTTAAAGATTTATGCTTTAGTAACAAAACTATACCAATAGCCCAACTAGCATTCGTGCCCAGTGACAATCACCCACGTCCAGGGTCTTCCCCTCAGGACTTAGAGGCCAGAGGGGCTGAACCCGTCTCCCCCGACCTCCCAGCCCTGCCCGTCTCGGGGACAGCAGGCTCTGGAAGGTGAGTCACCCTCTCAGCAGACACCGCCTGGTCGTCACTGAGGGACGATCGTCCTTAGCTCATTTTCCTGGCTTAGACATAAGTTCAGCCCAACTTCACCTATGTCAAGGAAAACATCGGTATGGAGGAGGGTGGTTTTATCTTCACGTGAGATTAGAAGCAGAAAAGTTCCCTGGGTCAGGAAAATGGCCGTATAGACTGTTGGAGTTTTCAAAATACCCCTTTAAACCAACTTCTTGTTTAGTATTATTATTTTTTTTTAGGTTTTGTATTTTTTTTTAATTTATTTTTATTTCTTTTCAGCGTAACAGTATTCATTGTTTTTCACCACACCCAGTGCTCCATGGAATACGTGCCCTCCCTAAAACCCGCCTTCTGCATCAGACTCAAAGAACAAAGAAAACACAGCTCTGGTCAGTACGAAAACCCCTCCACACTGCCTGAATGGTGATTCAGGCAGTTTTAAAATGTCACACTCAAAACAACCCGAGGACAAAGGCTGTTTCTACACAAGCAAAAGCAGGGCACATGTCAGCCTATCACCTGCCCAACCCTGTGCACAGCTCTGCCAGAATGCCATGGGTGACCCGGGCAAAAATGTATTTAAGTATCCGGATTAAAATCTGAGGATCGTGACTTTTACTCGTATGTAGAAATAGCTGATCAGAGGATGTTTGACATCAGTTTTCTGTTTTCAGTTTTTCCTCTTCTCCTGGCAAAAGCGCTGGGAGAAATCTTAAGCAGCTAGAAATAATCTTATTCCAATATTTATCAATCAAACACTTTACCATGGATAAAGTGTTAACCAGAGCTCTAGCAGGACATATTATGGGATTTGGAGATCTTATCCTAAAACAAACTTCATCTCAACGGATGAGCTCCGGCATGATTTGATAATAGGCTCCCTCCCGCACCGTAGAAGGCTCCAAAGGCAAATGTAAACAGAGATAAAAATGAAGAGTCATTTAAGGCAGAGAAATGCCAGATGACCAGCTCTGGTGTCAGGAAGATTGAGTTTCCTGGTGTTCAAGAAAAAAGACATTTTTACCATAGAAGTGTTGCTGGAATCCATTAAATGTCTTCTGGTTGAGGGATATTTAGACTCCACTTGTATCCTAGTGTGTATCTGTAAGAAGGTTTCTCAACCTCAGTACCAGTGACATTTGGGAAAGGATAATTCTTGGGCCCACGGGGGGGGGGGGGTTGTCCTGTGCGTTGTAAGATGCTTAGTTACCCATAGCACCCCACCTTCATGTGATGACCCCTGAATATATCTCCAGGAGAGGCCAAGTGTCTCCCGGGGGCAAAATTGCTCCCAGTTAAGAAACTTGGTTTTAGAAGATATTCAAAGAGGCTTGCCCAGTCAAACCTCAGTTTCTCTGTGAGGAATTGTCTCTGGTCATCAAGATAATTCATGTGATGGTTCTCCCGTCACGGAAGCTGGAGGGATCCTTGGGAGATCCATGAGCCAGAACCTTGATTCATGGCCTCAGCAGGGCCCAGGAAAGGTCAGTGATCTAACCTCAGCCAGTTAGGTTCTTTGCTAGACTCTGAGTCTTGATTGGAGAAATGCAATTAGTGAAGAGATAGTTGAGTTTAGTCATTCCGGTAGTAATTCCCCAGCCGAGACCAGTGAGTGATCACCGTTACTGATACCTGGTTCCCGTCTATTCCACATTGGTCTGATGGCCTTCTCTCCCAACCTGTAACCCTCACCTTAGTCTCTAAATAAATTAACCAGAGTTACAGTCTGCCACTTGCAAGCAAAGACCTTCGCTAAAACAGATTCTTTACATTCATTTCCTTGTTGAATCTTTTTAAAACAATTAAACAATATAAAAAAAAGGAAAAAATAGACAAAGAATTAAAAATTATTTTAAACAATTTTCTTGACCAAATAAATGATTCTTATACTCAAATAATCAAAAATTGAGCAACATTCATTGTTCATCAATTGTGTGCCAATATTCTACTGTGTGTTTGTGATATTGTAAGGACCTATTTAGCCAGAGTGACTCAGTCTTGGTTAAATAGCCATTCTGTTGTTTGTGCAGTAAAACTTAAATTGACCCCCACCCCCCCGAGAAACTTACTTAGAAACAAGTCCAGGAAACCAGTAAAATGTGGTCAGCTAGTTCCTGATAACAGAGCCCAGAATACAAGGACGAGTCAGGCCAGATGGAGACATCTAATCAGTACGAAGTACTGTTTGTAACAGTGAGAAGGTCTTGCCCAAACCAAAATGACTCCATCTTGGGAAGGATAACAATCTTATTATTCACACTGAATATGTTAACTGACTAGGCCTTCCCAAAAAGTACTGTTTGTAACAGTTCCTGGTATGGGGTAATCTTAAATAACAAGTCACCAGACCGGATAGAACTAACCAATCAGCAAGAGACACACAAACCCGGTGGGTTGAGATACCAAGATATGGGTTGCAGTTTTACCCAATAAAAGGTAGCCTGTAAGATGGGGCGGGGCCACTCTCTTTGGAGACGGCCCTGGCCGGTCAGTCTGACTTTTAATACTTGGCATAAAATAAAGCTTTAAATAACTTTTACTTTGTCTCAGTCTCATTTTGTTTAACAACGGACCTAACAATATAAGCTTTATCTCTTCCTCTTCATAAATAAATTTCCTCTTTGATTTAGTTACTTCAGACGAACAACCAAAATGTATTACAACATGACATTAACTGTACTTGAGGGATACTCAGACATTTAGTAGAAAAACCCAAATTTCAAACAAATTCCATTACTCAATCTCAATATATTATTAACATATATTTTTATTAGTATATATTTTTGTCTTCTATATGCTTTATATAAATATAAAGTTTCACTTCATACTGAACTTTTAACCCAGTCTCTGAGAACACTAAGCCCTCTTGAGGATGAAAAAATTTTCAAATTTAAATAAAGCATTTTTAAGTATTTGGAGACCTCAATCTTCCTCAGCATCCAAATTACGTCTATCTTGAAATTCTCCATTTGTTCACCTAGTAAATTGATATCTTCCTGTAGGTCATTGATCATATATGCCAGTTATCAATTTATTGCCCCTTAGTCTCCAATCCACCCTTTGGAACCTGCCCTCCAGTCATGGAACTGGACCCTGTGCACAGTTCTCCTTTGCCAGCAGACACAATGTTGAGCTTTATTATAGAGACTTCTGGAGAGACACTGGAGGAGGAAGCAGATTCTCTTCCTCATTCCCGTGTGCTCTCTCAGGAGTCTCCTGCAGAGCGCATGGCTTCTAGAGTGGTCAGCTCCTGTGGCTAAGTGGCTTTAGCAGAAGGTGGCTTCCTTAGCTCTGCTTCCCTCAGGATTCGACCTCAGACAACCAGCATGCAGCACCTCCCTGAACACAGCCTCCCTCTCTACCCTCTCACATGGCTTCCCAGAAAATGCTGATGTGACATCATCCCAGGAACAGCTCACTTAGACACCCCAGAGATATTTCTAGAGTCCTGCTGGGGTGCAATTCTTCAGTAGGCTTCTCCACTATCTGGTGAACCATGACCCAGTTCATGGTTCCTCACCCTGGAGGAGAGAGACCTCTTTCTCGGGAACTCTGTTTCAGCCCAGGAGGTGGAAGATGCTTTATCTGCTATTCCTGTATTCTTTAGAACCTTTTTACCCTGACTAGCTAATCCTGTTACTGTAACTCCATGATGAAGTTTAAGTCCTTTATATTAAACTTTTCATTTTCAAATTACTGGGTGGTTTTTGTCTGCTGACTGAATCTTGATATACCATTTTTAAAAATATTTTTAATCTATTTGTTTGGGAGAGTGAGAGAGCCAGCAAGAGCATGAGCGGAGGGAGGGGCAGAGGGAGAAGCAGACTCCCTGCTGAGCAGGGAACCTGGTCCAGAACTTGACCCCAGGATCCCAGGGTCATGACCTAAGCCGAAGGCAGATGCTTAAATGACTGAGCCCCAGGCACCCTGATTTTCTTCTTATTTTATTACTAATGTCCTTGTCTGATAATTCTAATATGTCCATTATGCATGAATATTTTTCTATTGATTTTTTAAATTCTGACTATGAATCAGTGTTTAGTTCTCCAAATGTCTAGTAACTTTTTATTGCATTGTGGACATTGTGGGTAATACTTTGTAGAGATTCTAGATCCTCTTGTCTTCTGAGGAATGATGAATTTTGTTCCAGAAGGTGCTTAAATTATAGGAAGATATCCTTGATGTTCAAGGAAGATATCCTTGAAGATATCCTTGATGCAAACCAAGGAGGCTTGGTTTTCAATTCTGTTGTTATAGGACTATTTTATGTATTCAATCATTTTTATTGTATATATTTGACATACAAAATTGTGTAAATTTAAGTTGTGCAAATGTTACTTTGGTAAACTTTTATATTGCAATATGATTGCTATTATAGTGATACCACTTCTATCATATTAAGTCATTATATTTTCTATAGTGGTTAGAATAAGTAAGTTTTAGTCTTTTAGCAAATTCAATGATTGTACTATAATATTGTTGCCTATATTAGGACTATATACTTGGGTGTAGGGTATATCCCTGAGTCCTGGGACATGATTCTTACTCCTAAGGCATGATTACTTTGAATAGAAAGCCAGGATGTTTATTAAGCCCCCCCTAATTTGACAAGGCTTGAACTACAAACTTTATCTCCTCAGCACTGGGCAACAGGTAACATCTGCTAAGTTAACATTACAGCTGTTTTTTCTTAGCTTCCTTGGAGTTCTGCTCTACAGATGGACATTTTAGAAGTCAACAAATGGTTTAAGGTTAGGGGTGATTTTATATAGAATTGGGTGATTCCTCCTTGTGCCTCAGTCCTTTCTGAGATTCTCCTCCCCCTAGTTTCTAGCCACAGTGGCATCACCAAACTCTTATCTCCTCATTTTCTGATTTTTGTCCTCCATTTATAGAACAGACTACAGTTCCATAGGGTAAAAGCCATATAAAAGTGGATCTAACCCTGTAGAATCCCTTCTTTCAAGGTTTTATCTTCTGTTTATACCTACGTGCTGTTGCTTTTCTGTGTTCTTTCCATCATCTATTGCTGTGTATGAATATACCCCTGAACTTTGTGGCTTCTAAGACAAATTGTTTACTTAGCTCTTCTTTCTTTGTGTTGGCTGGATGGTTTTTATCTGGACTTAATTTCTGCTGGGCTCACTTATGTACCTGTGACCAGCCAGAGGGTTAGCCAGTACCTCAGTGGTCTAGGATAGCCTTACTCCTATCTGGCTGGTGGGAGGCTGTCAAAAGGGGCAAACGGGCCATATGTCTTCCATCTACCAGCGTAACTTGGGTTTCTTCTTGGTCATGGGTTTTCAAAATAGCATAAGGATCAGTCTCAATGAACAGGTGACATATTCGCCATGTTTTGTTGGCCAAGGCAAGTCACATGGCCAATCCAGGTTCAAAGGCTTGAGAAATAGATCCCATCTCTTGATGAGATGTGCTACCACATCGCATTGTGACAGTATGGATGCAACAGGGAAAGAATTGGTAGCCTCTTATACAAGCTGTCACAGGTTCCTTCAAACTATTTATTTAAAAAATCAGGGGCACCTGGGTGGCTCAGTGGGTTAAAGCCTCTGCTTTCAGCTCAGGTCATGGTCCCAGGGTCCTGGGATCGAGCCCCACATCGGGTTCTCTGTTCTGCAGGGAGCCTGCTTCCCCCTCTCTCTCTGCCTGCCTCTCTGCCTACTTGTGATCTCTGTCAAATAAATAAATAAAACCTTAAAAAAAGTCATCCAAAGTTTGGAGTTGTTTTTGGAAGACTGGTCTAATATATGCTTCCCCACTATTTTCCAAACTTGTACTTATTGGGTCTTTACGTGAGTGTGGAAGCCATATGCCATTTACCTTATGTGATCTGTTATGAATTTGCTTATGTACTTTGTGTGGTCTTGTATAAGCTGTTAAACTAAAGGAGAGTATATCACTAAAACAATCCAGATTATGCCTACAGTATGGAAGACCCCTTCTGTACAAGAGATTTTCTTGACAGCTAAGCCTGATCCAAAATTCTCACAACATAAGATAAGCTTTGAAGCATGATTCTTTTTTTAAATTTATTTATTTGACAGAGAGAGATCACAAGTAGGCAGAGAGAGGGAGGCAGAGAGAGGGAGGGGGAAGCATGCTCCTCTCTGAGCAGAGAGCCCGATGCGGGGCTCGATCCCAGGACCCTGGGATCATGACCCGAGCTGAAGGCAGAGGCCTTAACCCACTGAGCCACCCAGGCACCCCTGAAGTGTGATTCTTAATAAAAGGTATTTTAGAGAGCTTAGAATTATTTCCAGTTTTGCATAAGGTCAGAATTTTTGGATAATTGCATAATCCAGTTTCTGCTGAAATGTAACCACGATATATATTCACAGATATAACAAAAGTAGCTCTATTTCCAGCACTGCATAAAATAAATTAATCTGACAATATAAGTTAGCACATTTTTGGGATGCTATGTTATTGCTTGGTATATAATACTTGATGGAGCAGAATAATTTATTATAGTTTTAAAATAATTTAATCATATTTTAATAAAATTCAAATAAAACATTTGCACAGTCCTTGAAATACCTCTACCAAAAGGAACATGGTTTTTTTTTTTTTTAAGATTTTATTTATTTATTTGACAGACGGAGATCACAGAGAAGCAGGAAGAGAGAGAGGAGGAAGCAGGCTTCCTGCTGAGCATAGAGCCTGATGCAGGGCTTGATCCGAGGACCCTGAGATCATGACCTGAGCCGAAGACAGAGGCTTTAACCCACTGAGCCACCCAGGTGCCCCAGAACATAGTTTTAAATATTCTGTTTCCTATGTGGCTTCTGCCACAAGACCATAGATGTCTTGAGAACAGGCTCCCTATCTTATTATTGTGTCCTACACTCCCAGAAAATAATGATCCTCAATATTTTCTTTAACTGAGGTTTAATTGAGTAATAAAGCATTAAAAATTTGACTAGAGGCAAGATAAGTTTTGGCCCTGAATGGTGATTAATTTTACAGTAAGGTCTGTTAAGTTAGCCACCATAAATAGTATCAATTGTTAATTTATTTAATAAACATTATTGAGCCCATATTATGTACCCAGGTGTTATGAGAGGTCTAATGGATACCAATAGGAATACTGGATAGATTTTGTAAGCACGCAGCTCACAGATTGAATTGGTAACAAATATAATCATAAAATCCCTGTTAGCACATGTATTGCTATTGAGATTCAGTTTAGAAAAACCCACACTGTTCCTATGTTTCTCCCTTACTCTTATTCTATTGAAACACTCACAACCCTTCCGACACAGATATATGGGGATCTTCCCCACACCAAGCAATTCTGTGATTCCAGCCATGTGTCCTACAATATAACTCAATTCTGACATTATCTACGTGGAGATAGCATCAGATCCCACAGGTTACGGGCTCGGTCCCAAGAGACTGCTCTCTACTTCAGATGCCAATTACAAGTGAAGATTTCTAGGCTATCCACAGCTTCTGCCCAACTTTCTATGAATCAGGGTTCCCCTGACCCCTCTTTGGATTTGATTAATTTGCAAGAGCAGCTCACAGAGCTCTCAGGAACAATTACAGTTTCCAGTTTATTAAAGAATATGATAAAAGATACAGATAGCCAGATAAAGATATACATAGGGTGAGGTCTGGGAGGGTCCCAAGTCCAGGAGCTTCTGTCCTTATGGAGTTGGGGTATGTCACCATCCTGGTATGTAGATATGTTCACCAGGCTGGAAGCTCTCCAGACCCCACACTACTGGAATTTTTATGGAGGCTTCCTCATTAGGCATGATCAATAATTAACCCCATTTCTAGTTCCTTTCCCCTTTCTGAAGAGTAGGAAGTGGGATTGCAAATTCCAAGCTTCTAATCATGGCTTCGTCTTTCCAGGGATCAGTACCCATCCAGGAGCCATCCAAAATCACCTTATGAGCACAAAAGATGCTCCTTGTGCTCTTATCACTTAGAAAATTTAAGGGTTTTAGGAGCCTGATGCCAAGAACTGGGGGCAGGTGTATATATATATATATATATATATATATATATATATATATATATATAATCTCACACGTGTAAAATGGTGCAGCCACCCTAGAAAACAGCTTGGCAGTTTATTAAGGTGTTGAGTATTTTAAAACAAGTATCAACCCAAGAGAAATGAAAACATATGTCTACGCAAAGACCGTATGAGAAATTATATGAGAATGTCAGTTAAAAGCATTATTCAGAATAGTCCAAAGGTGGAAACAACCCAGATGTCCATCAACTGGTGAATGGATAAGCAAAAATGTGGTACATCCTTATAATGAAACAGCCTTCATCAATTAAGAGGAACAAAGTACTGATGCATTCTGTTGCCTGAGTACGTGGATAAACACATAGAAGAATGAACTTCTAGAAAATGATGCAAAGTCAAAGAATACAAACACAAAAGACCATATGTTGCATAATCCCATTTATATAAAATGTCCAGTAAAAGACCAGTCTTCAGAAATAGAAAGCAGATTAACAGTGCTTGGCACTGGGGTTGGGAATAGGGAGTGACTGCAAATGAGCATGAACTTTCTTTTTGGAGTCATGGGAATATCCCCAAATTAGATGGTGGTAATGGTTGCATAATTCCATAAATCTTTTAACAACTACTGAGTTGCACACTCAAAATGAGTAAATTTTATGGTTTGTAAATTATACCTCAATAATGCTTTTTTAAAAATCATCATTAATAGGAGGTCCTATATCTTGGGTCAGAGAAGGCATCCTGGATCAGGTGATGTGAGGTACATGTTAAGGGTGGTAAAAACTGACTCCTTGAAATTTCTGTGGAGATTGAGAGCCTGAGAAAAGGCCACCACAGAGATGAAAAACAGCATGATACGTGTTGAGTGTGTTTGGTATTTGCGTGTAGGATCTCCGGTAATTTCTGTTTCAGTAAAGTAGTAGTAAGAGATAAGGAAGAGATGTCAGTGGTAGCTAGAACATGGAGGGCCTTGGTCACATGTGGGAAACATGTGGGAAACAACATGTGCAGGGAGAATCCTGGAAGAATTGTAAGATTTTGGTTCAGTGAGTGGGTAAGTGATGATTCCAACAGCTGAAATGGAGAATCCAGTAGGGACTATTTAAGGGGGAAGATAATAGGTCAGGTACCTATGGCTATCCTGGTAGCAAGATTTTAGCAAGCCATTGGGAATATCGTTAAGAGACTAGGTATAGACCTGTATTTGAGCATCGTTAACATGACCACAGAAACCATGGGAATAGATTTTTAGCCAGAGTAAACATGTAGATTGAAAAGAACTGTAGGTCAAGGTGACCACGAGGAACTAAAAACAGAAAATTATTTCGTTTGGTGCTTTTCAGGCTAGAATGAGCAGGACTGACCGACTGAGCGGAACTCTCGTCTTCCTAACACACGGTCACCAAAACTATTCAACTTTTTATCTCTTTTTGCAGGGTATTAAAAATGGCCAGCAGGAATGGTGGAGAAATATTCGAAAGCATTTTGTGGACTTATGGTCTGTTTGGGTTATCTGCTGGTTGAATAAGGTAACATCTGAGGATAAGCAAACCACTTATAATGTTTTAAATACTGTTATTAACAACACAGTTTTCCAATGAACTGAAAGTGGGATATTTCTGTCTTTCCTATCTCAAAGAAATTATCCATATTACTCAC
This sequence comes from Mellivora capensis, assembly GCA_004024625.1. Taxonomy (NCBI): domain Eukaryota; kingdom Metazoa; phylum Chordata; class Mammalia; order Carnivora; family Mustelidae; genus Mellivora; species Mellivora capensis. Next base: position 33,872 of record PISX010011378.1, on the reverse strand, counting down.
TGATTCCACTATGATAGAGGATCAAAATATTATTTTAATAACAATTTGAAATTGTCCAGTGATGGGCAGAGATTCCAAAGAAAGTCAATCAAAGGCAACATCATTCTCCCCCTCTCTCGTGGTTGGTCTTTATTGCTAATCCTCTGATCATTCAAACAAAAAACAAAACACAAAACAAAACAAACCCCAGAAATTATCTCTTAAAGTTTCTTAGAATTGTAAGAAGTCATCCCAATTCAGGTCCTCAATTTACTCAGCAGAATGTTTGCACCAAAGTCAGCTCCATGATAGAGGAGTTCCTATATGTAACTTTGTGTTTGTGACATTTATAGAATGTTGCAGGTGGAAGGAAACTTCAAATTAATCTTTGTTTACTTTGTTACTGATAGACCATGGACCAAATGTGCCCTTAACCATGTTTGGCCAAACAAACCAACATTTCACTGTAATTTTAGTTAGTTGTGAATTTCTTTAAAAGGAAGATTTATCATAAGAAGCTGGATTTTTCAGCTCTTCTTATACAAAATTTGGAAGAGTATTAAGGCACATTCTCACTTGTTAGCAATCAGCTAAGACCAAGCCGTGACTGTCATCTGTCGATGAGGCACGTGCTTTCTAGTGGCCAAAGTCAGATCTCCAGTTAATGCTAGCCAGTTTATGAAACTATTTGAAAACAAACAAACAAACAAACAACAAAACAAAAAATAAAATTCAGTGTTACTCAACCATAATTTCTCACCAGCCATAAGTTATTTGTAGTTATTACTGGGTTAGTCTGCAGATATACATGAAGACTGTTTTTAGATGTGATTTTCAACTATTTCTGTTGAGCATGCTATCTGAGCATACTTTTGCCCAACCAGTTCCATGCCAGAGGAAACTAATTTCTGTTGCCACTTGTATGATAATTATTGCATTTACAAGACAATTTGAGGCTCAATCTGGTACTATTTTGTTTTTAGTGTACAAAAATCACATAATTTACTATTCACTATATATAGCTGTTATAGGAAGTATGTGAACATTTTGGGATAGAAATTCTTTAAAATACAGCAACTCGACATGTTTATTAAGGCGATTCAGACTTGAAAAGCTCTAAGCATTCATGCCAACATCTGTCTAATCCGGGAAGCGAGTCTGGTCTGGTGATGCTGGCAAGAGCTTGAATTTGAGCACTCTACTGTGGGATTCTGGGCAGCTTCCTGCTTAAATTATTGCTCTGAGTGATGTAGAACTTGGCTGAGATAAAGCACCATTGGGACTAAGACTAAAAACAGATGTTGTGACATCTTACCTCTTTAATTTTTAGAGTCTATTATTTGCCTGGGTTGGTAAAACTGGTGTTGGTAAATTGAGACTATTTATCTAGAATTTAAGTCACAAATCTGTTTAGTGATTCATATAGGAAAGATTCCCAGAGACTTGGGATGTAGTCTGGGACAGCTGGATGTAGAAATGTCAACAGCTGTTCAAAATGCTGGAGCTTCATACAGCATAAGACAGAACAGAGCCCAAGATCATCTCTGCAGGCCATAGCTGAATAGTTGGCATGAAAGATTTAATATGAATTATCTGGAAATCATTCAGCATGATGGACAGCTATTGTTCTTTCTTTGAAGGCATCTCTTCTTTCTGAGAAATAATACTTTTTTTAAAACTTTTAGAACAATGAAGGTAATCATGCCATTGTAAGTAGAATACTAAAGCAGAGACCTGATTGAAGGTTGAGTCCTTGATCCATGGGTCCATACCAGCTGGAATAGGGCCTCAGAAACCCAGTATTAATAAAGGTTCAAAAGGAAATCCAGGGTCCAGAAATACATGATCCTTGTAGATGAAGGGTAGCAAATTGAGAGAAGCACATTTACTCATGCCTTTGGCCATGGCAGGCATTGCCAATTAATTGGACACTCTGCCACTGAGCCTAGATACAGCATACGTCTCGGTCCCAGCCTTCAGATAGCCACAAGCCTTAGCTCAGAGGCTGAAGCTTACTTACTGTCCTCTTTCCTGGTCAAGACATCTAGCGCACTTTTCCAAAAAGATCAGAATGAATGCATTAGCCAGGTCAGCGTGTTAGGTATTACTTTAACACCAACCAAGGGTGGGCAGAGGTTCTTCTTCAACTCTGCTGAAGGTGGAGCCTCTAGATGAAAAGGAAGAGAACATTTTCTTGTAACTCAGTTTCTTTGAACAATGGTTGCTGTCAAGTTGAGTATCCCACTGACTTACGTTACTTGGAAAGGTATCTATTTCATATTCATGTTGAATTATATGAACATAGGTGAATCTCACTTATTATTTCAATAAAAGGTACTTTTGTGTGTTCTGGGAATCTAAGAATATGTTGTTCTTCATAAAACCTCATTACCTATGGGGAGGATGTGTTACACTCTGGGTGGGATGTTCTGTCCTAGGCAGGTCCTAGACCAAACATTACTGCAGATTACTTATGGTCAAGGTTACATTTTGTTCCTTCTGTTGTTCACCAGTAAGCTTGTGACTCTCTGAGCTGTTCCCCTTTTGTCATCATTTTCATTTGTTCTTTTGTGAATTCTAACATTACCCATTTATATTCAGGCTTCTGTTTGAATATAACCAACTAATTCTGGATCTTCTCAGATTCGCCTCTGTATTTCTGCTATCGCCATTATGAGTCTTTCATTGCTGCGTTATCACTTTAAAGATAACCATCAGCAACATAAGACATTTTGTTTAATATGACCTGGTCCTCTTCAAGGGCTTTCCTTACATTTTTTCATCTTTGGGGAAGAGGAGTATAGAAAATGGCCAAGAGCATCATGCATGAATAAGTTATGTTGTTAAAATCTTAGTGTAGCACCATGAATGTAACCTTATGCTCCCATTAGACTTCAGAGAAAGGTTGTATCTTGAACATGATTTTTGCAACATTTTCTTCTTAAGTACCCTATGACTTGTAAATAAGTGAACGTTACTTCATATTATCCTGAGCCAACAGCATTCTCTTTAGTTTTATTTTTTTTTTAGTAAAATTCCATGTCCGTTAAACAGTTGTGAAAGAAAAATAAAAATATGATATGTAGACAGGCTAATGCACCATTACTTAAAATGTAAGCATTAATAGTAATAATGCAAGTATTCTTTTTTTTTTTAACATTGAGTGAAGTTTGGAGATCTGGGTTGCATCTTTATCATGTAATGCAAGCCTTCCATTCTTACTCTTTTGTTGACAAATCTCAAATTAAATTCTTGAAAATTCATTTCCATGTGCTCTCTTTTGTCACCAAAATCAGAATATTTGAGGTTTGGATTCAGACACTAGGGTTTTTACAACTTCCTAGGTGATTCCAAAGTGCACCGAAATTGCTCTTAACACCTATGGGGCTCTAGATTGTGTAAAATGTTATGGTAAAGAAAGGATTATAGGGATAGTAAGTTTCCTTTTGTCCTGGAGAGACTCGGTTGGTTTGTGAACAAACCTCCATTCTCAATCTCTTCTCTCCTGTGGGCATCCCAATTAGACCCAGACACCTTCTTGGTAGCTGGATATGGGTTTTGAATTGGCTCTGGTCCAGAATACAGTATGTGGTATGAATTAGGAACTGCAGGAAAGTGGCTAAGACAGTTTGAGGTTCTGACAGTGATTCCAGCTGAAAATCATGGTGGCCTTGGTCAAGGCAATTGCAGTGGAGATGGGGAGAACGGATATGCGTGAGAGATATTTAGGAGTTTTACTGGACAGGAATTGATGACTGATTTAAATCAAGTTGGGGGCATAAGGAGGTATCAGAAAGGACTCAGGTTTCTGACTGTAGCAACTTGAGGGATGAAGGTTTATTGAGATCGGAAGTGTGGACCCTGTAGACCTAGGACTCCTCAGAAATGGGGTGATGAGATAAGCAAGGGAGTTCAGAATTAAAGGGGGTACAGCATCCAGGATGGGCAGAGAGAAGCTAGCAAAATCAATGGGATAATGAGGAGAAAAACCAACAAGAGTGTTCAGTATCACAGAAACAAAGAGTAAAACGGTATTTTTAAGTGATCAGTGAGATCAAGCAAAATAAGGACAGAAATGGATCAATGAGTGTAATAGCTTGGGAGATTCCCAAGATCAGATAAGTTGGAGATTATTATACTGAACCTTGATATGTTTGTGAATTCATGTGTAAACAAAAAGTACTACATGAATATTAGCTGCTTACCCTCATCAAATCATAACTCATCAAATCATAAACTCCCTGAAGATAGGGATACTTTTATTTATTTTGTACCAATAACACCCACCTCATCTCTTGCCTCAAACCTGTGATTAACCAATATTTGTGGCACAATGAATGAACGCACTATGACACGTTATAATTATGTTAGAAGACTTCGCATTTTTTCCCCCAGAACTTCTTTGAGAATTATTTTTCTTTCTGACACTATGAACCCAATTTTAATCCATTCCTTTAAACTTCCAATTGGGGTAAGTCTACCCTAGGCCATATGATTTTGCTGATTTCACAGTCCCAGTCCCCAGAATTTGGGAATTTCTAATTCCAGATAGAGGAAAATTTGAAGATACAAGTTCCTGTTTCACTGGCCTCATCTGGAAATGATGACTTCCAGTTTGTTATAATCAGGTTACAAATTGATGTGTTTACTTCAGAGTGTGGTTTGCTTTAATGGAGACAAATTCTGTGTTATCGGTTGATCTCATCAGCTCTCTGTTATTTTATGTACATGTTATCAGAATAGAAAATATAAAGATGTTATCCATCATATAAATATAACTCCATATACTTGGTAATTCTGTTATTTCAGGGCATTTTATTATGTTCCTAGTTCTGGACATTAGAAATGATAAGAAATTAAGTATAATAATATTTTTATTATAAAAATATCTATTATAGCATTGGTGGAAAATACGTAACAGTATAAAAAATAAAGATACTTGTTTTGTTCTTTGTTTTTTGGTACAAATGCTTTTAGTATTTTTCAAAACATTTATGTCATAAAGAATTCTATTATGCTTCACAAACTGTTTTCTAAATTCATTGAACTCTTTTTTTTCCTTGTCATTATATTGAGACCATTTCCAAACCAAGTGATCTCCTATGAAACACACACACACACACACACACACACACACACAAACACACTTCCATTGTATGAATGAATCCAGATTATTTAAAGAGCTTCCAATAGTTAGACATTTAGGTAATTTCCTATTTTTCAATATTATAAACAACATTTCAGGGCATATCTTTAAAGCTAAATCTTTGTATACACCTTGGTTTTTATCTCGAAATACATTTTTGGAATTGAAACTGCAAAAATAAAATGCAGACACATATAAGTTACAGGTAAGTAATGCAGAGTTTGTGGGCATTAAAAATGTTGCACTTATACATACTGAATATAGAAAAAAGTGGGAGAAGAGTAAAATAAGAATTGCTTTTAATGTCATTTAGCTGAGATGGAATTTGTTGTGTAATCTTATAGATTATGTTTATTAAACATGCTGAATTCTTGACCTATATGCATTTTCTGGTAACTAATTTATCATTTTTGATATATAATATAACATAATTTATAGCATACAATACATTATATGCTATATGATACAGAATATGTGATATATGATGTAGATATATAATATATAATGACCTCACTAAACATTTTTCATTTTCTTTTCTGAGATCCTACACATTGATCCTTGTTCATTTTTATTTTTAAGTTAGATTTCATGTTTCCTTCTTTATCATGGTAGGTGGGTCATTTCCTTTATCCTAGGTAAATATTGCTACTACATAGGTAAGCTCTTAATTTCAAATATTTCATTTGTAACAGGTCAACTTACTAAAATCTGTTAAGACTTTCAGTGTTTTTTTTTTTCAGAGAATTTTTCTGAATTATGTAGACAAAATAATTTTCCTCCTTAAAAAATAGGGTAATTTACTTTCATCATCTCAAATTTTATCTTAATTTTTCCTTCTAGCCTACCCTCCCTCAATTTACCCTTCCTTCCTCCCTCCCTTCCTTCCTTTCTTCTCTTCTTCTTTTTTGTCTTTTTCTTTGGGCAAAACCTGATGAGAAATGTAGTAGATCTAATTGTGATCCTGCCTGTTTTATCCGTTAGTGTTAAGGGGTAGTGCCTGGATGCATTTTCATTACATGCTAGGTGAGATTGACTATGAGATTTTAAGATTTTTTTTTTATAGTTTAACATGGTCTTTGTGGCATATCTGACATTCATGTGCTAATATTTAGCTTATGAGCTGGTTCTAATTTGGTTCTAAGTTTCTAAGTGAGCTAGGACTGTGTGAACTCGTGTCTGGGTAGGGGCAGTCCACATGTGTGCATGTGTGTGCATCCTATTTTGCACTTGGCAATGCAGAACTAGCCTACAGTACTAGCAATACAGAACTACCCAAGCCTTCCTCGCTAATTGGAAAATTTGTAATTTTCATCTGGGCTTTCCAAATGTTTAGATAACCCAGAACTCATCTTTTCTTAGAGAACATGAGTAAACAGCTAACACTATGAGCCTTGTCCAAGCACCATATCTCTTACCTGGACCAACTCGATTTCCCAGTTTCCACGCTGAAGTCCCCCTTGGTATACTCATCATCAAGCAGCCAGAATGGACCTTATATTTGTCAGAACATGCCCCTTCTCTGCTGAGAACTCTCCACAGCTTCCAGTGTCCTCCACATGGCTATAACCCCACCTCGCCCACCCTTCTTGGCTCCTCTTCCATCCCACTAACTCTCTCTTGCCCCGAATTCATCCCAGATCACCACCAGGTGTCTTACTTTGCTTTCTTCAGCCATTCTTCTCTGGTCTCTTATCAGAAGCGCTTTCCTGGCCCACTGTACCTCCCCCATCCCCATTTTCCTTAAGCTAACACATCTAGGACTTAATTATATACCAGGCACTCTTCTAAAGATTTCCCACATTAACTCACTTAATCCTCATGACAACTCTGTGGGGTAAATAACATTCATCCCATTTTGCAGACAAGAAAGGTAAGGCACGAATGTTGAGGTAACTTACCACATTCACAGCACCTGCTCGGTAGGGGAGTGGGGATCCCAGCCAGACAGGCAGATGCCCACAAGGCCACTCATTCTTTCCACAACTCTCACTCCTTGCCCTGATTTGTTCTGGTGTCCAGCTTCACTACAACCTGATATTCAAGATCTATTCAGTGGCTGTCCTCTTAGACTGGGGATTTGCTCACAGCTGGATTCCTGCTCTATTCTTAGGCCCTAAAGCAAAGTTTGGCATTCATAGGTTCCCAATAATACATATATATGTGTGTGTGTGTGTGTGTGTGTGTGTGTGTGTGTATGTATATATATATATATATTCATATAAATATATATATATATAAATTTGACAGGCAGAATTCACAAGTAGGCAGAGAGTCAGTCAGAGGGAGAGGGGGAAGCAGGCTCCCTGCTGAGCAGAGAGCCCAATGAGGGGCTCGATCCCAGGACCCTGAGATCATGACCTGAGCTGAAGGCAGAGCCTTAACCTACTGAGCCACCCAGGCACCCCAATACATGTATTTTTAAATAATAAATTCAATAAAAGAATTAGGAAAATAAGTAGAGTGTGGAATTTCTTGTTTTGTTTTTCAGGAGTGATTCTTTGGTAACTTTTAAAAGCTTTCAGTATAGTTCTTGTTCTATTAGGTTATCTACATATTGAATCATTGGTCATTTTTTTTTCCTCTAGAAAATTCGTTTTCTAGATTACCCCCCAACTGTATGCATAGAAAGCTATCACTTTAAGTATTCTCTATTCATATGAAAAACAGTCTTCCTCATTAGCCTTAATATTGTGCATTGTGATTTAGCTCTTGTTTTTACTCAGTCTAGTAAGGCTAATTATAAACACTGAGTTAACAGGGGTGAAGAAAGAGTTCCTACATATGAGCAACAGACCCACTGCCTTTTCTGATTTCTGTTTTTGCTAAAATTCTGTCTCTTGATTCATTTTTTTCCTTTCTTTCATTAATTTCCACTGTCATTATTTTTCACCTTATCTCACTTATTGTCCTTTTTCCTTACATAATGATGGAATTTCTTGAGGCTGAATTTGCCTCTCATTGCAGATTGGGGCATACCCTATAATGTTGGTGTTTCATTCTTTTATTTTCCAAATAACCTTTGACTGTAATTTTAATTACTTCCTTTACTCAATGATGAGTTAAGCATTTTTTGTTTTCCCAAAGGCTGATAAAGTTTAGATATTTAATCTTTTTATATTAGCTGCTATGTTTGTTGCATGATAATCGTATAATATGGCTGACACGATTTACACTTGTGGGGAAATTGGTGAGGCTTTTGCTTAGGGTTAGCGAAATGGGATCATTCTTCATACCTTTTTCAAGGAAACGTGAAAAGAATGCATACTGTTGTTTTTTTCGGGTTCGTGCATCTATATATATATATTTAATCTAATGATATTCATTGTATGGTTTATTTCTTATACTACTGCATGCATTATGATACTCATTATGAAACAAATTATTATTACTAACAATAAATGTAACGAAAGTTTTAGAATATTGGATACTAATTGTGGAAGATACTATATGTGTTATCTTACTCATTTTTTCTTCAAAACAGTAACTGTTGCTATTGATGTTACATTAATGAATAAATTTGAGTCTTGGAGAGATTAATTAATTTCCTCAAGTTCATATGGCTGGTGAAGAGAAAAGCAAGATTCAGACTCAGATCTGGCTGAATTCAAAGCCTACCTATAATTTTAATCATTGTCGTATACTGAGAACAATCTTGTTTAGGATATATGGGATCAGTTGATAGGTTAGTAGATAGTGGTGTAATCCTTAAAAAAGAACTATGCATTTTAGAGGCAACTCGTATATTTACTTAAAGCAATATGAATATTTGTCCCATGACATGAATTATTTTATACATTGTATCAAAAAATTATATAATACTCCATTTTATTAATGTCCCACAATTTAACCACTCCCCTATAGTTTATTCATACTAAACATTTCCGGTGTTTTATTATTCACAGCCACTTGATGACTGTCCTCAGCTATGATTATTTCCATGTGATAAAATATTAGAAGTGAAAAAGTTGGGTCGAAATTCATATGCATCATAAGGGCCTTTGATCTATATTTTTAAACTTCTCTTCTAAACTGCTATAAGACCTGTATTCTTGCACCTTTGATCATTATTTAAAGGATCTTCAGTAATTTTATATGTTAAGAGTTATCTTTCTTTCACAGATTTAAAATGTTTCCTGCCTCTCATTGCCCACTGATAATCAGAGTTGAGTGAAGCAATCATTTTCCCATTTATGTAATTTTCTGTATACTTTCCAAAGTAAAGATTTTGTGACGTTTATACATATACGTTCAGAAGATGTAAGATTAATAATATCTCTGGGTATTTCACTTTATTTAAAGGAAAGTTTTGTGGGTTTTTTCCCCATCAGCCCATCAGAATATATATTATAATAAACATTAAAATAATATATTAATATAGAGAGATTTTGCTATTTTTGGGTCCTGCAAAATTATTGAAGCTCTAATTTTTCAATTGACCCTCCTTTGTATTTTTATTTTTATCTAGACTAATAATCTTTCCTATAAGTAATAATACTTTTGTCTCTTGGTGATATTTCCTTCTTAAAATTTTTCAGTGTTATTTTATGATTGTGTTGGCTAGGATTTCAGAACATTATTAAATTAGAATGGTGATAACAGAAATTGGATGCTTACACTTTAGTAAGAATGCCTCTGTGTTTTACGTCTGGGCAACATTGGCTGTTGGCTTCATGTTGATTTTCTTTATCACAGATAATTTATAAATTTCTAGTTTACTAATGTAATTTATTATTAGAGATGGATGTTAAATGCTATGAAATACTTTTGTTCATATATAGACTCTGTGGATTATATATTATGACTTTCTGATATGATAAAATAGATTCATAGATTTCAGATTTATAAACTATACTTATAGCTATGATTAACCTAACTTGACAAGTTAGAGAGAGAGAAATGATGATGCTTATGTAATTTTTCTTCTGTTGTGTTGATTCTGTAAACTAATAATTACTCAGAAATATTTTTTGTAGTTATAAAAGAGATAGTACTTTGTGTATTTATGTATATATATACATCTGTCTGTGTGTGTGTGATTTTTTTTTCAGATTTTCCTCTAAAACATGTACTATGAAATTTGTGATAGGGATCATTCTCTCTATAGGATCTTTTTTTCTTTTTCTGGGATGATGTAAAGAAAATAGGGATCTTCCCTCCTTTTATTTAAAATAATTCATCCTGTAAGTACATCTGTACTTGGCATAATAAAATAAATGCAATAGATTGGGATAGAAAGTCACAAAACATAACCACACATATGTGAAAGTTTATTATTACACAGCCTGCATTGAAGTTCCCTGTAGGAATGATGAGCTTTTAATAAATTATGCTGGGTCAATTCTGTATAGAAACTTATAAAATTGAATCTCAGGCTCACACTAGACACAAAAATCAATTTCAGATGGATTTATGCTTTAAATATGAAAGATAATACATTAATTTTTAAAAGAAAGCTTAGAAGAATATCTTATAACATTGGAGTAGGGAATTTTAAATTATAAATATGGCAAAAATGAGAAACCATAAAGAAAAATATTAATATGCTAAATAATATTAAAAATGGATTTTCACAAAAAAAATATTATGAGGCTGAAAAGATAAACCACATAATGGGCGAAGATATTTTCAAGATCTATAACCAAGTGTTAGCATCCAGAAAAAATAAATAGCATCTACAAATCAATAATAAAAAGCAAACTCATTCTGCTGTAGGTGTTAGAAAAGTAAACGGGCATGCTGAGTAAACACAGTAATATATTCTCAAAATCATTGGTAGTCATGCATGCAAATCGAAACCACAGTGAGGCACCATTTTACACATATTACATTGGCAAAAATTAAAGTCTCAGATGATACCAAGTGGTGATTTCTTTCCTTGGGGGGGCAAACTGACATAACTGCTTTGGAAAGGAAAGTGGCATTACTCAGTGAGATTTCAAAATTTCAAATTCTAGAATATACTTGGAGAACCTATTGCATATGTTCATGAGGAGACACATGAAAGGAGCATTTTCTATAATAACTAAAATCTGGAAACAGCCCAAATGTCCATCAGTCACAGAATGGATAAATAGAATGGGTAGATCCATTTTTAATATTTAGACTATGGACCTCTATGGAAGAATGTCAGAGAGTGAATGTGGAGTGAGACTCAAAGCTTTCTGTTTATCCACAGGAAGGAGTGGAATTCACAGAATTCTTGGAATATGACTTCATTTATATAAAAGCTACACATGGCAAAGCTATGCAACACAATAGAGGTATGTCTGAATCTGTTAATACTATTTTTAAAAAGGCAAAGGAAGGATTTTAAAGGGAAATGATATGCAAGAATGAGGACAGACGTTTCCTCTGAGAACTAGCATTGATGAAGGAGTGTACTAGGCTTTCAAATCAATCTTCTCTTTCTTAAGCTTATTCATGGATAAGTGGGTGCTAATTTTATTTTTCTTTAAAACTTCCATATATAGATACTTTTCTGTAGAAAATATATATATGAGCGCAATTAAAATATGCAAATGTGGTTTCTTTTATGAGCTAGTTGTACATAACTAGTTTCTTCTATGCTTTTTGATTTGTTTTCTTCACCTTTTTGAGTCAAATAACATGTTTATATTCTTTCTAGAAATTTCTTATTTTTAGATTTTTAAAATGTTCACTATATGTAGCTTATTTTAACTGTTACTTAGACATTAAATCATATTTTCTTTGAAAGTAGCTTTGCATATCATCTTTAGATATTAATATGTACTAGTAGTGTCATCACAATTATTTTCTTTCTTTTTCTAAAAATTTTATTTATTGTGTTGCTACATGGCTCAGTCGGTTAAGTGTCTGCCTTTGGCTCAGGTCATGATCCCAGGGTCTTGGGTTTGAGTCCTGATCAGGCTCTCTGCTCAGAGAGGAGCCTGCTTGTCCCTCTCCCTCTGCTGCTCCCCCCTGCTTGAGCTCTCTCTCTCTCTCTCTTTCAAATGAATAAATAGGGGCGCCTGGGTGACTCAGTGGGTTAAAGCCTCTGCCTTCGGCTCAGGTCATGATCCCAGGGTCCTGGGATCGAGCCCCGCATCGGGCTCTCTGCTCCTTGGGGAGCCTGCTTCCTCCTCTCTCTCTGCCTACTTGTGATCTCTGTCTGTCAAATAAATAAATAAAATCTTAAAAAAAATGAATAAATAAAATCTTTAAAATAAATTAAAATATTATATAAAAATAAAGATTTTATTTATTTATTAATTTGGGAGAGAGAGAGCATGAGCAGGGAGGAGGGGCAGAGGGAGAGGGAGAAACAAAGTCCCCCTGAGCAGGGAGCACCGTGTGGGACTACATCCAAGGACCCCGAGATCATAACCCCAGCCAAAGGCAGCTGCTTAACCAGCTGAGCCACCCAGGTGTCCCATGATTATTTTCTTAATCAGCCTTTGTGGTACTTTCAGTTTTCTTTCAGACCTTGGAATTGTTTCTATTCTCTCTCAAGTTTTTCAGTTGATTTAGTTCATTTTCCTTTCGCTGCTTGCTCGCTCTTTCTTTCATAGGCTTCATGCCGAATGCTGGGTCTGAACTCACAACCTGAGATCAAGAGAGTTAGATGCTCATCTTACTGAGCCACCCAAACACCCTTGTTTTGGTTTTCATTCACAGATTTATTGCAATGTGTTAAGAGAATTTAGAAATATTCTTTTCTTGCCACATAGGATAGGGTTTTTTCCTCAAAAAAATATTTTCAATTGTTAAATATAAAACAAATCCCGAAAAGCACGCAAAAGCCAATGTGATTATGATGTGCCTGTCCTTATTCCTGCCACCTCTACCAGGGGTCAGCTTTACCAGTGACCTTTCAAGCCACAGATCCCCTGCTTCAGCTCATACAATCCTTGTCTTATGTTTTGATTGTAGAAGAAAGAAGGTCATTTCTCTGGTGGTTTCCCACAGTGTGGATTTTGTTGATTGCTGAGATAGTTTAGTATTTTTCTTTGTTGACTTTATCATCTATTGTCTGTCTGTGTATCTATCTATCTATCTATGTATTTCTGGCAAAAAATACTTTTTAGCTATGTGTATTCTTCATCAAGAGGCAGGTAACCTTGGGGCTTCTGGGTAGCACAGTCGGTTTAGCATCTGCTCTTGGTTTGGCTCACATCATGATCCTGGGGTCATGAGATCCTGCCCCACATCAGGCTCCGTGCTCAGCCCGGAGTCTGCTTAGGTTTCTCTCTCCCTCTCCCATTGCCTTCCTTCCACTCTCGCTCACTCACTCACTCACTCTCTTAAATAAATAAGTGAATCTTTAAAAAAAAAAAAAAAGGCAGATAACTTTCACACCCACTGAATTGCTATTTTTGAAAAAAAAATCAATGAAAGTTGGTGAAGATATGGGGCAAACCAAGCTCTCACACATCATTAGCAGAGACATAAAACAGTGTAATTCCTTTGAGAAAAGTTCTGGCAGCTTCTAATAAAATTAAACATACATTTCCCTGGGGTCCAGCCATGACAGTCTTAGGAGCTTACCCAAGACTGAAAAAAAACCATATGTTCTCAAAAGGACTTGTGCCGGAATATTTACAGAAGCTTTATGCCTAATAGCCCAAACCTGGAAATATCCCAGGTGACCACTGATGCAAGAAAGAATAAACAAACTTTGCAAATTTATACAAATGAACACTCTTCCACAATTGCAGAACTGATCTTATGATATACACAATAGCATGGTGGAGTCTAACAATATTACACTCAGATCAAGGACTTTTATGAAGCAGTCATTTTGTATGATTTGTTTATATGAACTTCTTTTATGTTTTTCCTTTTTTCTTCATGTTTTCTGTTTCTGTTTCCAAATGCTTTCTATTATTTGGGGGGGTTCTGTTTCCATTTTTTTTTTCTAGGGATTTGAAACTTGACTCAATCCCTTTTCTAATAGCCTCCTCCTTTCAGTATAAAACAACATAAAATTGTCAAGATTAAACCACTTTCTATTAGCTCTTTTGAAAGATAAAATATTTAAGATATTCTTATCATCTATTGTCACCACAATATTATCATAATTTTCTTTAAATATTTTTTCTTTTAATAAATATTTTAATATTTCAGTGAATTTTAAACCTTGTGAACACTAACTGGGGTGATCTTTTATGATTTAATTTGTTGTTGCATGTCTTATAATTCCATTTTAAAAATTTTTATGGGGTACCTGGGTGGCTCAGTGGGTTAAGCCTCTACCTTTGGCTCGGGTCATGATCTCAGGGTCCTGGGATTGAGCCCCACATTGGGCTCTCTGCTCAGCAGGGAGCATGCTTTGCCCTCCCTCTCTGCCTGTCTCTGCCTGCTTGTGATCTTCTCTTTCTGTCAAATAAATAAATAAAATCTTTAAAAAAAATAAAAATAAATAAAATAAAATAATTTTATTTCTTTATCTCTGGCTAAAATAATTATTTGAGAGGGCTATTTTAGATGGATATTTTGGTCAGAGATTTAGACATTTTGTAGAAGAAGGGATTTTTAGGATATCTGGTCTATGAGAGTCAAGTCCCTTACATTAGGAGTAGAGATGAGAGACAGGGAGGAAGCACCTGACATCATCTCAAGAGTTAGATTTTTGCCTCTTGATTGTTTGCTCTTTCAGTGAGATCCTAAAATGAGATCACATTCTTGTGAGAATTAGATTTGCTATAGATACATTTTGAAGTAATGTTAGAGAAAAGCAAAGCTCAATTAATGAGGCTCTTCAGCTTGAGAAAGGAAACACAGTAGGGGAAGGACACTGGGGTTTTGGAACACTAACAAAGTCATAAAGAACTCCAGGTACTTCTCAAGGAAGAGAAATTACAAGAGACTAAGGGAAACATGAAAAGAAGATGGTAGAAAATGATGGCATTTGCATATTTCCAAATTTAATAGATGGCTGACTGTCCAAATATCTGTATTAAGAATTTTTTAAATGCTCTTTCTCAGTAGTACCTAAATTTACTTGTGTGGATCAGATAGTCATTTAAAGTTGTATATCTGGGAAGCCTGGGTGGCTCAATTAAGCATCCAACTCTCAATTTCAATTCAGGTCATGATCTTAGGATGGTGGGATCCAGCCCAGCACTGGGCACTGCACTCAGTGCAGAAGCTCTTTGAGATTCTCTCTCCCTGTGCTCCTCCACCTACTCACGCTCTATAAATAAGTAAGTAAGTAAATAAATAAATAAATAAATAAGTAAAATCTAAAAAAAATGTAAAAAAAGACTGTAAAATTCTACCTCTTCATTGGTTGAGTCACCAAAATTGACTTGACACGTGTCTTTTGTTGAACTGTGAAATTTTAGCTTGTTGGTTTTAAGGAGAAAACACCCAGGCCACTGCTTTGGGATTATGTCGGCCCTACTTTCAATCTTCATATTGGATTGAATTTCAAAAAGGAAAAATGGTGGTTTTACAAAGATAATATAATTCTTAGCGGTGATGGGCTGTATCTACCTCTTCAATTTAAAAAGAAAATAAGAACAATTATTGAAATATTTTAGCTAAACAAGTGGCTCCCAAAATCTGAAAATCTAATTTTTTAACCATTCATATTCCATTATAAATATATGCACCAAAGGCAGACTTGGCTGTGGTTGTTTCCACCCACCCCACTTGTATTATTCACTCAGACCTCAATTTCCAGTCAGATTCAGTTGCTTCCCACTCAGCTCCCGCAGATGTAAATCCTCCCGGTTGGGTTGCGTAGCAACTGATACTCAACCTCACCTGCAATAGGTTAGTCCAACATCTTTCATTTTTCCTGTTTTTTTTTGACTCTAGATATAAACAAGCCAGCTGGTAGCATTCTAAAACAGAGCTGCTCAGATCTGGGTTTTCAGCACAACACTATTGTTTCCCCAGTTGTTGCAAATGAAGGGCTATAATCAAAAGACATTCCAAAGGGACAGGAGACTTGAAACCTGGGCTTATCTCTGCCAGTAAGTACCCAAAGGAGCATAACTTCTCTCTCCGCCTTTCTTGACCTCCTTTTTTTCTTTTGTATAAGGAAGTAGTTAAATGATGTGATCACCTGGGTTGCTTCTAGGTCTGACATTATGGCAATCACACAAAGGAAAACATTTGTGAATGTACGGATCTAGGTGACCTTATGCATCTTTAAGTGGGCCCCATTATGCACCTCCAGGTTTCAACACTCCTCACATTGTAGTCTATATATAAATGGTGCCCCTTGGCCGAATTCCAGGGGGGGGAGCTGTTTACATGGATTAAAATGGGCAACTCAGCTTCTCTCTCTCTGAGTTAAATACTCACAGATTATGCAAGGTAAGATTCTGGTGTCTCTGCTTTCTTCATGGGGGATCTAAAATTTGGAGTGATTAAATCCATTGTTACATTGTAGGCGGTAGCCTTGGAATTTGGACACGAGGCAGCTAGCCTCCATAAGCCGTCCCTCTTTAATCAGACTTTAAGTTTATCTCTTATTTGACTGTGCCGGATAGATAGAAGATAGCTAGAGAGTATTTTTCAGGACTCAGTTGCAAATAGCAGAAAGATAGAAAATTGTTTCAATCTGGCTTAAAAAGTAAAAAAGAATTAGTTAAGTAGCATAATTATTCGTTGAAGTAAATGAAAAGTCCAGACATGTGTTATGTCAGGGTTGAGATCAAGGTTTCTCTCTCCATCTCTGAACTGTGCCCTCCACTGTATTAGCTTTGTTCTGAGACAAGCAGACTCGATGTGGTAATGCAATGACCTCTAAATTCAAACCTCACTTTCTTGGAAACCCCAATGGGAAGACCAATGCTCTTTCCCAAGAGCTCCAGTTGAAGTCCTAATGTGGAAGCTCTCCGTTGCCGGCTTGGGCCATCTGCCCAGGGTCCCGGTGACCCGTGAGTATTGTATACTCTGTCCCCAGGCCTGGGGTACCCACTCAGTCCTGAGCTGTTAGTCGCGCTGAATCAATAGGAAGGAAGCAATGTCAGACAGGACCGTGGGGCTCTGAGAAGAAAATCCTGGTCCCAGAAGTGAGGATGGGTGGATGCTGGATGAACAAAATACAACTTTCACCCTCCATGGATGTTTCACTTTCCAGAATTGAGCTGTCACAGCCGGACTCAAGAAGAAATCCTGAGTCTTGAAGTATTGTATTCTCTACGTAATATTTTTTCAGCTAAGCCAACTGACGTTACATTGAGGTACCTGTCTGTTGCCAGGTTGTAGCTCCGGCTGACATAAGAAAAATATTATTTTATATGAATCTACTCTTCGTTTGCCCTTCATGCTCTAGCTTTGACATTGTCTCAGACACAGCTGGACGAAAGGAGACAATATTATTGGTGGGTAGTAATTTGGAAGGAAACCCACTAATTCTTCCAATAGCATTTCCTTGAAAATATCCTTAATCTGGCTTTTAATGTCTCACACAACAACCTCGAAATTGGTGCTCTCCTTTGACAGGGCTTGCTGCTTCAACTCACAGACGTGAGCAGAATGGCGACGTGGAACATTCTGTTCTTTCCAGAGATTATTAATATGTCATCTTTCCCCTGATAGGAATTTTTCAGAAATATCTGGTATTCTCGGATGAGTTTTCCAAGACAATCTCCTGAATGCCTCCACAAGAGAAAAAAATGATCAAATGATTTGTTGATAATTTGAAAAGACAGTTCTGTTCAATGAACAAAGCTTACTGAAAAACATGCTGACTCTACAGGTTTTTTGGTTTTTTTGTTTTTTTTTTTAAAGGGGGAGGGTACATTCACAACAGTGGAATCGGTGCCTTTTCTTTCCCTTGCTACTCCCTTAGCAAACAGTAGGTACAGGCTTTGTGTTCACTATAAGAAATAACTTGACAAATTATGCTTCAACATTAGCAAGTGACACTGCAAACATTTCAAATTTGATAATGCATCGGGTGCACAAAATGATATAAAATTGACATTGAAAGAGGGAAACATGCACTGCATTACGAGCATGAAACTGTCCCATTAGACCTTTCTTATTCTATGAATTAAGTATGATTTCCTTATTCTCAAGAATATATATATTTTTTGAGATTTTATTTATTTATTTGACAGAGAAATAGAGAGCTCTAGCAGGCAGAGCAACAGGCAGAGAGTAAGGGAGAAGCAGGCCCTCCAACTGAGCAGAGAGCCCGACACAGGGCTCAATCCCAGGAACCTGGGATCATGACCTGAGCTGAAGGCAGGCATTTAACCGACTGAGCCACCCAGGTGGCCCTCAAGAATATTTATATAAACCATTTCTTCTTGGGGAACATTCCTAGGGCCTTTCCACCATTATCTCAGTAGGAACAATGTTTGCTTTGTTTCTGACTCCCTTCTCAGCATGCAACACATGCCTCGCACACACTACTTACTTAACAAAATTTGTTGAATGAATTAATGAGGGAAATGCGTCTTTAATTCCATAACTTGATTAGTCTCAGAGACTTGAGGAACCACTTATGGGGTAGAAAAAGCCTCTGCATTTTCTGTGAGTGGAAACTCTTTTGACAGGAGCTTGAATTGAAGACAAACCTGTTGAAAAAAAAAATTGCTGTTTGAAATGTGTTAACTTGATATTTTTAATAAAAGGAATCAAGTAAAAGAAGCCTTAGCTCCTTCCAAATAGTAAAGCATATTTTCCACTGAGTAATAGCAGGTGAGATTTAATTTATGAATCATAATGAGTATCCCTGTTTCAGAAACTAATTGAATTTGACCCCGGTACAAATTTGTAATATGAAATGAACAAGAGGCCATAAGAAAAGGCAAAACAGAGCTTAACACAGTGACCGCATCATATTAATATTTGCAGACCATGGAGACTCTAGCTGATAAATGATCTATGCAACAGCATAATTATAGCATTATCGCAGCAAATGGAAGTTTGATGTATAGAAATAAAGCCTGATTAAGTGTCATCAGAAGGGCACCAATGGATTAGCAGCCTAAATAATGTCATGTTGAAGATGAAAACAATGACTACTTTGTTGTTCATTGTGTTATTAAAAAAAAAAAGTACAGTAAAAACCATGATACCTAGCATGGTCAGTTGCCATTTCAATTATGCATGGGCATTCTTCCCTTGTTATACATGGAGACTAAACAGGTGGATTCTTTTTTAATTGCTTTTTCTTGGCATCTGGAATACCTCTTGTCAGAGTGTAATTTAAACTTAAGACTTAAATCACTCTGACCAGATATTATTAGATGTAGTAGAGTGTGTAAATTATGGTGGTTGGGAAATTAACCTCTCTCCGTATAAACACACACTCTCCAGACAGTGCCTTCGTAAGTGAGAGGGGTCAGAATGTTCTGATTCCATGTGTGTGGAATGAATTTATCACCAGGTGTTCACACGAGCACAAGCTAACTAGGTCCAATTGGTCCTTCTTGTGTCTCCGACTAGCCATCTGCCCTGTTGTGCAGTTCTGGGTTCTCATGCCATTGATGTTTTAGAAATAGAGTATGATCTTGAATCCAATCTGACCACAAGCTACCTTGACCCAATAAATGTTTTGGGGTTTTGCTCAATTCTCTATCTGGATCCTTGCTCCAATCATTCCTTATATTATTAAGAACCCTTTGTTGATAATGACAGAAAACTATTTCAAATTGTTTTAATTTAAAGAAAGGGAATTTATTGGTTCACATAATTTAAAAGTTCAAACAGAGATTTGGTTATAGGCACAACTAGATCCAGCAGCTCAGACAATGTCATTGGATTCTCTTCCTTTCGTCTTGCTTTGTTCTTCTTTCATATCTCTTGGCTTCCTTCTGAATCAGGTGTTCACTCCACAAGTGGTGGTGGAGATGGTCACCACCAGCTCCATGTGTATAACCAACTTGTAATTCCCAGTAGGTCCGACAAAATTTAGGCTAAAAACTAATTGGCTCTAATTGGCTTGATTAAATAATGTGACACCTTAAGCGCCCCACCCCTGCCAAAGCATGTAGAGTTTTACTGTGGCATTTCAAATAAAATCAGGTTACTCAAACCAGAGAAAGATCAAGTGGATTATTGGCAGGCAAAAACAGCAACCATTTACTCTTTCTGTAACACAAAGTGTCTAAACCCATGTCGTTTTCTTCCCAGCCACATAGCTAGATTACATTTCTCAGCCTACTTTGCAGTTAGGTATAACCATGGGGTTGACTTACAGCCAATGGAATACAAGAGAAGTGATGTCATCAACTTGATGACAACCTCTTATGGAAGGCTCTCACATTCTTCCCTATGTGCCAGCTGGATATTAAACACTAGTCACCTTACAAGCTGCAGGTTGACAACAGGTGATACTGCACCTGTCCATCCAGGGTCCTGAGTTGGACAGACCCCGAAGCTCCCTCTCCCACCATGCCCAGCTGGATTTTATGTGAGTGAGAAATAGAAAAAAAACAAAACAATACAAAAAAACCCCCAAAACAATAACAAAACCCCTATTGTTAATCCACTGAAATTTCAGGGTTATTCTATTCTATCAACTAATATCCTCTAATATATCCTTTAAATACCTAGTATGCCTTTTAATGTATCCCAGCTCAGCCTCCACAGTAAAAAGTTTCCTATTCAGAGCAAAGAACTGTAATCAACTAAAGTTTCATTATTAGACCTCCTTATGTCAGACATGATGAAGTCCCATTTACCTTTATTTTATTTTTATATATTTTGCATTCTTAAAACTTTTGCCTACCCCAAGGTTACAAGGACTATCTCCTATACTTTCATATAGATGTCTTCCAGTTTTAGGTTTTACATTTTGAATTAATTTTTGTGTATGATGTGAGGAGAAGGTCAATGTTCAGTGTTTTCCTCATTGAATATGTAGGTGATCAGCCCATGTGTTTAAAAATAATTTTTCTTCCTCAGTTAAATTGATTTGACACCTTTGTCAAAATCAGGTAATTGTTTGTATATGACTATGTCTGACCTCTCTTTTCCATTCCATTGATATAGAATTCTGTATTTTTACTGGTGTCAAATTATTTTAATTACTCTAGCTTTATAACAAGTAATTAAATTAGGTGGCCAAATCCTCCAGATTTCCTCTTTTTGAAAATTGCTTTGGTCATTCCAAGTGCTTTACATTTTCAAATGAATTGTAGAACCTTCCCAGTACTATACAGTGCTTCAGATTCATTGTGAATACTTTCCCCATTACTAGATTCAACTATTTCTCTAGGAAGCCCTGCTTCCTTTTACAGGATAATGGCATTAGAAACCAAGATCTGTGAGCTAGATGTACTCAGTGCTACTGGGGTGTCAATGTTCTTGGCTGGCAGAGCAAGGAAATATATCTGTGTGTTCAAACACATGTATACACATAGATCTGCAAGTATTTATATATATAACTATCTGTATCTATAGTAAGCTAAACATGAGTTCGTAGTGCTATCTCTAATTCTAATCCATTAAACCATGTGGATCATTCTAGTCTTTTACTCTCGTTTATCCAGAACTTCTTATTCCAACAATAAGAAATTTGATTCCCAGCACGTCTATTTCCTTAATTGTTCAATAACATTAACATGTATAGTAATATCACAATCGTTAACCCATACTTCATGCTAAACTACAGTGCTTACATATAGTTTCTTTTGTCTTAAAGACTTCACTTAGTTATAAAGTTATTTAGGTCAACACTTTTTTTTCCCATCCCCTTCTGTGAATTCTTTCATACATTTGTAATACAATTATATTGTTTTGTCACTTTCAGCATTCTATCCAGGGATCCTCTGACATCCTAAATGATTTTTAAATTTGCATACACTAAGATTTACTCTTCATACTATAAAGTTCTATGGCTTTTAACAAGTGCATAATATCATGTATTCACAATTGCAGTATCATGTCATACAGAATTATTTCATTGTCACAAAGAATTCCCTGTTCTTAACTTATTCAACCGCAGCTGAACCTCTGTCAACCATAACCTTATATTTATTGTTTTGCCTTTTTTTAAAAAAGATTTTATTTATTTATTTGGCAGAGAGAGAGAGAGATCACAAGTAGGCATAGAGGGAGGCAGAGGGAGAGGGGAAGCACGCTCCCTGCTGAGCAGAGAGCCAGATGCAGAGCTCGATCCCAGGACCCTGAGACCATGACCTGAGGTGAAGGCAAAGGCTTAACCCACTGAGCCACCCAGATGCCCCTTGTCTTGCCTTTTCCAGAATATTGTAAATTGGAATCATACAGTATGTAACATTTTCAGACTGACTTCTTTCATTTAACAATATATATTTAAGATTGATCCATGTATTTTTGTGGTAATTTTCTCTTGCTGCTTTAAAGATTTTCTACTTATCCCTATTGATTTCAAATTACCTTTTAGCAGGTTGAGTATGATATGTCTAGGTGATTTTTTTTCTGCTTATGCTACTTGGATTTTCTTTAGCTTTAAGAACTTATAGAGTAATATTTTTCATTAAATTTCACCAAGTTTACTAAATGGTGGGACTTTCCCACTATTATTTCTTCAAATTATTTTTCTGTGTTTTCTTTGTCTCTTTT
Source organism: Mellivora capensis (assembly GCA_004024625.1). Lineage (NCBI taxonomy): Eukaryota > Metazoa > Chordata > Mammalia > Carnivora > Mustelidae > Mellivora > Mellivora capensis. The sequence continues at coordinate 11,269 of PISX010011378.1, read as the reverse complement.
TGGACTCCAATTATATAAATCATGGGATGTTTAATATACTGTTACATGTCTCTGGGGCTCTGTTTATTTTTCTTCAATATTTTTTGTCTGTTATTTGGTTGTAAAATTTCTATTGTTCTCTGTTCCAGTCCCTGATTTTTTTTCTGCTTTGTCCAATCTGCTTTTGTGCCCACTCTAATAAGTTTTCCATTTTTGTTACGGTACTCTTTGAGTCTTAATTTTTCTTTTTTTTTTATAGTTTCCTTTTCTCTGGCACAATTTTCCATTTATTCACTTATTACTGACATATCTCCTATTAATTATTTCAACATATTTACTCTTAATTATTTGAACACATTTATAATATATGCATTGAAGTATTCATCTACTCGATCCAAAATGTGTTCTCATTCAGAGTGAGTTTCTTCTGTCTCCTTGTTTCCAGAGCAAGGATAAGGCTTTCCATTTTTGTTATGTGTCTTAGCAATCTTTGATTTAAAACTACACATCGTTGATGATACGTTGTAGCAACTCTGGATTCCATTTATTCTTCCAAATGTTGAGGTTTTTATTTTGCAGGCATATAATTTGCCTGGACTCCAGCCATAAAATCACTCAGAGCAATCACAGATTATCTACACTGAAGTTTTATGTGTTCACTTATTTGGTTTTTAGCATCCTAGTTACCTATCCTTTTACTTGTGTAATTAGTACTCAGCCAATGATTTATCTGCTACCTGGGTTTTATGTGAGTTAAGGAATTCATTTAGATGTGCCGCTGACTTAAAGTTTCTCTGGGCTTATAAAAATGAATGAAATCTTGCCATTTGCAGCAATGTGGATGGAGCTAGGGAGTATTATGAAAAGCAAAATCAGTCAGAGAAAGACAACCGGAAGATTTCACTCATATGTGGAATTTAAGGAACAAAACAGAAGAACATAGTGGGAAAAAAAGAAAAAAAGAGGGGCAAGCCAGAGAACAGACTCAACTATAGAGAACAATCTGAGGGTTCCTGGAGGGGAGGTTGGTGGGGAGACGGGATGAATAGGTCATGGGTATTCAGGAGGGAACTTCTTGTGATGAGCCCCAGGTGTTGTATGTAAGTGAGAAATCACTAAATTCTATACCTGAAACTAATATTACATATATTAACCATCTGGAATTTATTTTTTTTTTATTTTTTTTTTTTATAAATCTTTTTTTTAAAGGATTTTATTTATTTATTTGAGAGAGAATGAGTGAGAGAGAGCATGAGAGAGGAGAAGGTCAGAGGGAGAAGCGGACTCCCCAAGGAGCTGGGAGCCCGATGCGGGACTCGATCCTGGAAGTCCAGGATCATGACCTGAGCCAAAGGCAGTCGCTCAACCAACTGAGCCACCCAGGCGCCCAACCATCTGGAATTTAAATAAAAACTTGAAAAAGAAAAAAGTAAAGTTTCTTCAGGCTTTCAATTTTTGCTAGATTCCTACTCTCCCCCGCACAGAGTAGAGAAGTTAGCTAGGAATGTGTGAAGAGCGTATCCTCTCGACTCTTCCAGAGGTCTTCTATCCTCTTTATCTTCCATTTAAATTCCTAAGTGCTCTGCCACCTGCCTATACTGAGTCCACCCCCTCTGGTTAATAAAACTTAGTGTTTCTGTTGCTTGAGTTGGGAGAGATGGACATGCCTCCAAGCAAGAAGTTTTTACAAATCCACCATGCCTAGTTGAAAAAGTAGAGTTGCCCATGAGTAAACACTTCTCAGGTTGGTGCCTGTGTTTGGTCATTTCCAGTTGTTTTAAAAATAATTTTGTACAGTTTTATGCTTGTGTCCTATGGAGGGGAATTGCCTGAATGTCTCATGCTGCTATACCAATAGCAGAAATAAATGCTTAAAAATAAAAAAGCAATACCGGCACACGATTGAAAATGCAATAAATGTACATTGCAATGAAAACTCTCCTTTTCAAATCTGTCTCCCCCAGCTACCCTAGAAGGGAATCAATAAATATCAGTAAATTATTATGCACCCTTCAAAATATATTTTATGTGTGTACAAGCGGATTTGGATATACATTAATTTTCCTTTTTTCCGTAAATTTTCCTGCATGTTTATTTTATTAGGATGTCTTCCATCCACATATAAATATATTTCTTAATTTTATGCCTGTCCACTCTTTCACTGAATATATGTATATTAAATTTTGTATATTCAATATTTATAAATACTGAAAATTTTAAAACCTCTTATTATTATAAATATGCAACAATTAACAGGATAATAGGTAACTATGTTAGCCATATAGTCCTATGTGACAATTTACCCCAAATTTCACTGGTGGAAACAGTTTCTGTGAATCAGCCATTCAGAGCAGTTTGCTTGAGTGGTTCTGGTTCCAAATTTGTAGAGCTAGGAGTCAAGGGGCTGAAGTCAATTGAAGAGGGATGGAGATTTTGCTTCTAAGATTGTTCATTGACATAGTAATAGCCATAGTCAGTTCCTCACTCGATATCGGGATGGGGGATCTCAGTTCCTTGCTCCATCAGTCTTTTCTTTTTTTTTTTTTTTTTAAAGATTATTTATTTATTTGTCAGAGAGAGAGAGCGAGCACAGGCAGACAGAGAGGCAGGCAGAGGCAGAGGGAGAAGCAGGCTCTCGGTCGAACAAGGAGCCCGATGTGGGACTCGATCCCAGGACGCCGGGATCATGACCTGAGCTGAAGGCAGCCGCTTAACCGACTGAGCCACCCAGGCGTCCCTCCATCAGTCTTTTCTTTGAGCTGCTTTACTGTCTTCCTGTCATGGTAGCTGGCTTCTTCCAGAGTGTGGGGTCCAGGAGAAAGAGTATAGTGGAAGCCACAGTGTCTTTTATGACCTAAGCTTGGAAATTACATTTCATCATTTCTGATCAGGTGCTATTGGCTAAATGGTTCTTCCTCATTCAATGCAGGAGGGGAATACACAAGGTCATAAGTATCATGATGTGACAATCACTTCAAACCGTGTTGGAAGCTAGTTAAAATAATAATAATATATCTTTTTCTCTAATTCTACCTATCGTATCTATCTATCTACCTCTGTAAAATATTTCATTCATATATAAGGATAAATTCCTAGATATGGAATTGCTACATCAAATGGTATATGTGTTTGTAATTTTGTTGGACATTGCCAAAAAGCTCTCTGTGAGATCTAACTGGTTCATAATGAGTAATCTTGCTTAAATTTCTAGCCACTTAACTTTATTGGATTGTTTCACACTAATGAAGTTTGTCAAGGACATTCTTCCTATGAAGTATTGAAACTTCTAAAACTTGTGACTGTTAGAGTTAAAGGAGAAACTTACATTATGAAACAATGTGTAAATATCAGCAGCTTTGTAAGCAATATAAAGCCTCTGAATAAATAATGATTTGCATTTTGATCAAAGGAAAATTTAAGCTGTTTTCATCAGTATGATCGCTAAGACTACTTCTAAGGCTGCAGTTCTCCAAGTTTGCAGAACACGTGTCCTCTGAGAGTTTCCATAAGCAGAAAATAGAAAACACTTATAGGAAATAAAGAGATTCAGAAAACACATTAGTAAACCCTGTGATGTCTCTCAGAAATGAAATCACTTAATTTGGTATTCCTTAAACCTTGTTGACAATGAGACCTTTTATTTGGTAACATGACAATATGACATAAGATTGGGTGGTTTCAGTGGAACATGAAATGTGGAGTTTTTTGACAAGGCATTAATTTCTTTTCCTTTCCCCCCCTTTTTTTTAAATTTTGATGTAATTCACTTACCATAGAATTCATGGGTCTTAGGATAATCACAAGGTTAGCAACAGTAACTGCACCAGAACATTTTCATCATCTCAAAAAGAAACTCCATACCTATTAGCAATCACAGTCTATTCCTGCCCATCCTCCCCCCACCAACCAGCCTCTGGAAACCACTCATCTATTTTGTGTCTCTATGATTTTGCCTTTTCTGGAAAAATATTACACATGGAATCATGTAATATGTGGCCGATAGAGTCTGGTTTCTTTTTCTTTTCCTTTTATAAGGTTTATTCATGTATCAGAAATTAATTCCCTTATGGGGCCAAATAATATTCTATTGTACAGATGTACCACTTTTTTGATTGCTTCATCAGTAACGGACATTGTGCTATTTCTACTTTTTACTTTTTGTTTAATATGAATGACACTGCTATGATATTTGTGTAAGAGTTTATTTGTATGAGTATGGACATATATCTTCAATTCTCTTGGCATATACCTAGGGGTGGAATTGTCAGGTCATGTAGTAACTCTGTGTTTATACTTTTGAGAAGTGATATTAATTTCTAGACTTTGCTGTATTAGTATCACCAACTATTTTCAAGTTCAGGGGAGTAGAGCAATATCGGGAAACCATTAGCAATATTAGGGTAGTTCATATCGAGCAAGCACATTGCCGTTCTTTTTGCCCGCAATTTATTTCTTTTAGTTTACTCAATAAATGTTCAAGAAACAGAAGTGAAGAGAGAAAAACTAAAAATGGACCACGCATCATGCACTTTACAGATCAATACAGGAGATAAATACAGAATTAATAATTGCCCTTCCATTTTTCAGATAAATTCCTGTGAATAAGAAATGCAGTGACTTATCTTCCATCAGTTGTAGATAGTGAGTGCCTTCTCCTCGTGGCATTCTTTGGATGTAGCAGCTCAATTGTGTTCTATTATTTTTGAGAATGGTGGCAATATGTTTTCATTGGAAAGAAAACCAATTGTTCTTGGAATAAGAAAACCAAAGAACATTGAATTTGGTATTATTCTTTTGACTTTCTGTGGTTTTTCTTGTTGAGTACGTATTAAAGAAGACTTCGTTTTTCGATTTGGAAGGTTTTGCTATTTTGCATCAAGACACCCAATACTTCATTACGCAAATCAGGATTGTGTGTAAAACAACAGTGATTTTCTAAGATTTTTGGCAGCAGGTTTATGTTGAAATATTTCATCTTCACTTTGATTCAGATCTTTTGTGCTTTTTGGTTGTTGTCCCTTCAAATATGTAGTTTAGGTACAAATGTTTGCAGATGTTCCAAGCTTGATTTATTAAAATGGTTTCAGTACAAATCCCTTATGCAATTAAATGCCTATTCATGTGTTCTTTTCACAATGAAAGGTTGTTAACAAATAGCTTTAATATAATAACATAACAGTTAAGGGAAAACTTGGGAGCAAGTGCTTAATAGATATGAGCTAGTGTAATTTTACAAGAAAAAAGACGCTATTTTTTTCACTCTGAGTAGTGTGTGCACTTTGTGGAGAATTTGGAAAAGACAGAAAGGTACAAGGAATACATGACTTCTGATCCCAACACCCCAAAATAAACACTCGTAATAGTTTATTATTCATTTTTCCAAAATTCTTATTGTCATTATTCTTGAAATTCAGGAATTTCACCCGGATTTGTCTTTTTTTTTCTTTTTAAAGATTTTATTTATTTATTTGACAGAGTGAAATCACAAGTAGGCAGAGAGAGAGAGGAGGAAGCAGGCTCCCTGCCAAGCAGAGAGCCCAATGCGGGACTCCATCCCAGGACCCTGAGATCATGACCTGAGTCAAAGGCAGAGGCTTAATCCACTGAGCCACCCAGGCGCCCCAACCACCCGGATTTGTCTTAATGAGCACCTCTTGTTATGAAATGTGTTTAGAGGCTTCCTGAGTAGCTAGCTTCCCATCACACTCCGAAAAAAATCTGTAGTACTAGTAGAAGAATGGCTCCATACTTGTTCAGCTTGATGTAAATAATTTGAGTTAAAATGTTGACATTCATTTATTTTAATTTGTATGTCATCTTTGAATTTTAAGAGATCATTTTAATAATTAAAACACATAACTTTTTAAAACATGGAGAAGTTAATTTTACTTTTATCATTTACTTGATGTACTGTGCATAGCTGCATTTTAGCTCAGTGTTATCAATAGAGCACAAATTTGGTGAAAATCTTGATTATAATATTGTAATTTGTGATTTTGCAGAAATAAAAACAGGAAAGATAGATTACATGTTACAAATTTAAAGCATTTTATGAATTATGTATTTCATTACTTGTCCGAAGAGACCACAGGAACAACTATAAAAATAGTTTCATTCAGTACTTCTTGATAGTTTGCCAACGTTTAGTCATATAAAAGCTTTACATTCACATATTTTTAAAAATTGTCATCATGACTATACATTGAGAAACTATGAAGATAGAATATATTTTATTTAATACAATGTTAGCTGAATTTACCATTCTAAAATATTTAGACTTATGGCCTGTGGACGTCCATTAGTGTGACGGGGCAGGAGGAAAATGGCAGAGGAGAAACTGGTTTTGAAATCTCTCTGAAAGATTCTGAGCAGCCTTATGGCTGCTGTCATCCCCGATGTGTGTGTGTGTGTGTGTGTGTGTGTGTGTGTGTGTCCTTGTGTCCATCCCTATGATTCTGTCTTTTACTCCTTTTCCAAACTAGAAATGGTGCATGGTACCCAGGGTACTTAGGTATCAGTAATCCTTTTTTTTTTTTTAAGATTTATTTATTTGAGAGAGAGAGAGAATGAGTTGGGGGGAGGGGCAGAGGGAGAGCATCCACAAGCTGACCCCCCTGCTGAGCACTGAGCCTGATGCAGGACTTGATCATGAGATCATGACCTGAACTGAAACCAAGAGTCAGATGCTTAGCTGACTGAGCCACCCAGGCGCCCCCCATATCAGTATTTCTTGCTCACTGCTCCACACATGGCCACAGTTTTGCATCTCCTTGGGTTTTTTACTAAACATCTGGGGAAATATATGAGGAGGGTGACAAAATCCTCTACTTGGATACAGTCTTAAGCTGGAGAAGTCTTTTCATTTTTTTTAAATTTTTTATTATTTTTTTATCCTTTTTTTTTTAAAGACTTCATTTATTTATTTGACAGACAGAAATCACAAGTAGGCAGAGAGGCAGGCAGAGAGAGAGGAGGAAGCAGGCTCCCTGCTGAGCAGAGAGCCCGATGCGGGGTTCGATCCCAGGACCCTGAGATCATGACCTGAGCCGAAGGCAGAGGCTCAACCCACTGAGCCACCCAGGCGCCCCTGCAGAAGTCTTTTCTAATTCAGTTTTTATTATCCTCAAATTCATAGCAGTGCATTTCTTTAGTCTGGCTGTTTCTTTATTCTGTTTCACCAGTGCCTCCTCCGGTCTGCGCTGGGAAGATTGTCCTGCAAGTGATGAGTTATACACTTGGCTTTAAATGAACACAAACAATTAGCTACCATCATGACAATTATGCTGAAAGTACACTTCCATTATGCTCTCATCTGTTTAATGGCAGTTTTCAAAATCTAAATATGTTTAAGGGGCATTTACATAGCATGTTCTATTAATTTTATTTTAACAGCAATTATGGTAATTTAAACAAATCTATGAATTGGTGCTAGGTGCATTTCTGAGTGGTTATCAAAGGCTCTTTACACACAATTTTAAAGCAGGTTTTATACTATTTGGGGGTCTGTGTTTATCTTTTTGAAGTAGTGTCTATATGTGACAGTCCTAAGACACTTGTCATTTCATTGGAGCCAATACAAACTCCACCGTTTTTAACTTTCAAATTTGCAACTCTAGTCTCTGTTCATTGATTGTGATGAACTGATACATTCAATCATAGTTTTGCCCATTAATAATTCTATTTTATAAAGTCATTGATTTATTCCATGAATATATGTGGCAGACCATGGTGTTAGGTCTCACGGATGCTATGGCTTCTGCCTTTGTAGAACTTCAAATCTGATGATGGAAGTCAACAACACGCAAAAAGATATTCTCTTCCCGCAAAAAGACATGCCTTAAGTGAATACTTAGCACTTATTCCAGAACTTGGAAGTCAATATAGACTTTCTAGAAGAATTAATATCCAAGTGCTGTCTGACTGGTGGGTGGCAGTTAGGTATACAGATCCTCAGCCAAACACCAGGTTTCCTGAATCAGAATTTCAGGGTAGGGATCTGGGAATCGGTGTGTAATACACAGCACAGGCGATGCTGCTGATCAGAAAAGCTTGGGAAGGTCGAAAGAGAGGATGATATCCCCATTTTTTACTTGAGCAACCAGGTAATGCTAGCCACTAATTTAGCCATGCCAGGTAGAGTTGCTAGTATGAAGACTATGACACAGATAAAATGTTTGAATAGAGTTTTCTACACATTGGGTTTCGAAGGCCTATGGGACTTCCACAGAGAAGACATCTGGCTCGCAGGCCTTTGTCTAGAAAGTGCCGAGCTCAGGGCAGTGATCTGGTTAGAAGGTGCAGCCTTCGGAAGCCAGCGGCTGGTAAAGGATGGTGGTAGCTGGTGCAGGGAGCTGAGGCCGTCCATGGGGGAGCACGCAGAGGGAGGAAGGTGGAGGCCTACAGCCATTTCAGTAAAGGGTAGAAAAAGAAACTCCTGCAAACAGACTGTGGGGAAAAAATAAGATTGTTGAACCAAGTAAGCTAGTTAAAGAGAACCTAATCGAGGATCAGGGTACCACTGATGGTGACAAGTTTCCAGTTCAGACAGGAAAGAGAATAAAGTGTTTAACAGTAAGAAGGTTTTGATGCCAGGAATTGAATTCTGGGTAGTATAGCCACTTTGAAACAGATTAAGGAGCTTTATAAAGAGTCTTTTAAAATAGCCAGCTGCCCACTTAAGATCACGTACCATCCGAAGCTAACTTGGATTGTTTGTATTTTCAATGGGACCCAATTGTCATCGCTACATCATTAAAGTTTCATGATTCCAGTCAGGATAAAAGGAATTTCTGAGGGTTGTTTTTTATTTATTGTTTGTTTCATTTATCTAATGAAATCTAAAACATCCCAAAGTAAGAGAAGTTTTATCTGGTCTCTAGATTACATTTCCATTTGGTGTCCCAGGGATAGATAGCCCTTTGCTGTGTTGCCCACCATGTTGCTTCCCAGCCATTGATTGTTATTACTTGAGGAAAGGGTTTTACAATCTTTCCCTTGGCAAAAACCCCAAGAAATTAAATTCTGTCACAGGAAGTCAGTAAGGCTAGTGAATCACTAACTGAACCATCTCACCATTCAGTCTCTCTAAATGAAACCAAAACGGTTGGGCAAAACACATCAGTTGGGTACTTCCTCATGACTTTCAGTCTCTCAACATCCAGTTTTAAGATCCATTTTTGCCATTTCTTACATCCTATGAAGGGTCTAGGAAGTTCCCTTTGTTCATAGATCAGATTCCAGGTAGACTTTTAATTGTGTCTTTACATCTCCATTTCTAGTGTCCAAGGAAAGTCACTGCACCAAGATTTAAAGCAAATTCTGTCTAAAGTCAGAGCCTGAGACCCTCTACACATGGAATTTCCTCTTCTAATCCACTGTCCTCCTGCTTTTCACCTTCCCTCCTTCCTTCCTCTTTAACCCCTCCTTACCTTTATTCTTTCTTTCGGTACTCCTGGGTTTGAAGACAAGCAGTGCATTTTAGGGATAGAATTTCTGTAAAAATTGCCCCACCTCTGATCATCATGCAACACAATTAAATAGATTCTAGGCATGGGAGTTTTTGCTCCAAGATTCACGAAGAAAGGATTGCCAAGAGAGAAAAAGAAGGAAAACAGTCATGGCCTAAATCAGACTCTCACCCGAGAGAAATGCACACCTCTTTGAAATATCAAGGGAAAGTCACTACCAATGAAAAATCCTCCTACGCAAAAGCTGGTAGAAGAGATTGATCAAAGTCGGTACCCACGATTCATCGCCCTTAGTGATTTAGGTTCCAGCTTTGCATTCACAGAGAAACAGTTCTCTGGTTGAAGATATGCTGAGCCAGCCGGCATTTGCTCACACAGCATGCTGAGAACGACCCATGAAAAATAAACTGTCTAGATGTCCCATTAGTAATGTGGGAGAATGAGCCTGGTGGAAGAAAGAAGAGGCAAAAACATCTCTTTAAGTCATTTTGTTCCTTGTTGAAATATACACTTTCAGAGTGCTGAGTGGAGAGCGTGACTTAGAAAGGGCAAAGGGTGGGTACACACAGACAGCAATGTCCGAGTGTCTGAGGACGGGACTCTCCAGATGCTGGTCTCCATCAGGCCTCTGCCAGGACTGCTGCACATGATCTCGCTGGGGCCCTGTTCGAGGTACATAGGAGGCACTCCATTTCACAGGCAGCAAAACTAAGACCGGGAGGTGCTTAACACAACAGTCGTCAGCCTGTGAGACATGCGCGTGGACAGTGCAAGGGACTCTCTTTGGAAGATGTCATACTAAAATCCTTTTTATCAAAGGGGTTTTAGAATTATGTAAAGATCCTTTCTACATGCTAGAACGTGATACGACATCAGAACCTAAAGATTGGTAATGATGTCCTGCCACCCTCGGGAAGATATGCAGTGACAGGGCAAAAAAGAAAGAGTTGGTACCAGTGATCCTGATGAACTGCCAGAGAACATTTGTGTTCTAAACTGTTCAGTTGTGGCACGAAATACAGCCGTCCTGTTTACCAGCTGTATTGCCTGTAGCTTCTCATCTTTGTGAGGAAAAGCTGTGAGGATACAACAGTCTTATGCTTCACTGTTTAGTCTTGTGTTCCACCAAGAGAACAGGATCACAGATCATTATTCTACGTCATATGGGCGTTAGGTCTCTCATTGGTAATTTGAACACGGGGTATTTACGTGTGTACGTGTGTGTACATGTGCGTGCATCTCGTAGTATTGTACGCATACAGCACCCACACGTGCACACAGTTGACTATGTAAATTATATGCTGGGGAAAATGTGTAAAAAAGAGTAATACTTCTCTCAATTTTTTCATTGGGTCTCTTTTTTTTTTAATAAATTTTATTTTTTATAAACATATAAAGTATTTTTATCCCCAGGGGTACATGTCTGTGAATCGCCAGGTTTACACGCTTCACAGCACTAACCATCGCACATACCCTCTCCAATGTCCATTACCCCATCCCCCTTTCCCGACCCCTCTCCCCCCAGCAACCCTCAGTTTGTTTTGTGAGATTAAGAGTCACTTATGGTTTGTCTCCCTCCCAATCCTATCTTGTTTCATTTCTTCTTTTCCTACCCCCCTAACCTCCCATGTTGCATCTCTACTTCCTCATATCAGGGATATCATATGATAGTTGTCTTTCTCTGATTGACTTATTTCACTAAGCATGATACCCTCTAGTTCCATCCACGTCGTTGCAAATGGCAAGATTTCATTTCTTTTGATGGCTGCATAGTATTCCATTGTGTATATATACCACATCTTCTTTATCCATTCATCTGTTGA
>PISX010011377.1:0-65597 GCA_004024625.1 Mellivora capensis | reverse complement strand
TTTGACATGATTATCTGTTTTGTATGTGTTGAGTTTGAGAAGTTCTTTATAGATCCTGGATATCAACCTTTTGTCTGTACTGTCATTTGCAAATATCTTCTCCCATTCCGTGGGTTGCCTCTTTGTTTTGTTGACTGTTTCCTTTGCTGTGCAGAAGCTTTTGATCTTGATGAAGTCCCAAAAGTTCATTTTCGCTTTTGTTGACTTTGCCTTTGGAGACATATCTTGAAAGAAGTTGCTGTGGCTGATATCAAAGAGGTTACTGCCTATGTTCTCCTCTAGTATTCTGATGGATTCCTGTCTCACATTGAGGTTCTTTATCCATTTCGAGTTTATCTTTGTGTAGAGTGTAAGAGAATGGTCGAGTTTCATTCTTCTACATACAGCTGTCCAATTTTCCCAGCACCATTTATTGCAGAGACTGTCTTTTTTCCACTGTATATTTTTTCCTGCTTTGTTGAAGATTATTTGACCATAGAGTTGAGGGTCCATATCTGGGCTCTCTACTCTGCTCCACTGGTCTATGTGTCTGTTTTTATGCCAGTACCATGCCTGATTTCAAGCTTTACTACAAAGCTGTGATCACCAAGACAGCATGGTACTGGCATAAAAACAGGTCTATTATAATTTTTGAGTAAAAATTAAGTGTCTGTTAGTTAACCAGACCCACCTGCTCACAAGGTTTGGCCCAATACCTGCTGTATGTTTGATGCTACATCAGATAGTACAGAGAATACAAGAAAATACAAGGCATGGTCTCAACTGCAAAGACCTTATAGTGTATTGAGAGATAAAAGGATACCAATGTAGTGGGGGAAAAATGTAAGACACATGCATACATGGACAGAGGAGGGCAGAGTTGAGAGTCCAAACTGGAAGTCATGGTGGTAGCACTGGGGAAAGCAAGGTCCATGCATGGAGGGGGCAAGGAGGAGCCATAGCATGTGCTCAATGTGGGCTGAAGGGTCAGGCCACTGTGCCCAGACAAAGGAAAGTAGTTGCTTTGGTGTTCTACACCATGACTCTTAGGCTAACCAATGGTTTGCAGGAGAATCATGATCTCACTAAAAATGCTATCAGATCTCTACCCATGGAAATGATAATATTTAACTCTCCCATTTTACAAGTGAGGAAACTGAGGCAGAGAGATGTGAAGTCCTCATTCACAATCACATAGCTGATCTGTGACACAAATGGACTCGGGATCCCAGGGGTAGTGACACTTATGCTTTTCAGTGTACCGTTTCCTCTGCACCACACCCCAATCCAGGTGCTGCTGTTACTTGCTCCTCCAAGGGGTACTTTTCTCTTTAAATTTAGGTGATCTGGTCTGAAGAGTGGAAAACTCCGTCAATTCTTTTCAGTCTGTATTGATCAGGGGCTTTAAGTAGGCAGCCAAATTGAATTCAGACTTCACTAATTTGCTGAAGCCTGAAATGGAACGAACTCATAGTTGGTGGTACTTCGATTCTATTGCTGGATTCTGTTTGCTTGACTACTGATGTGTAATAATTGGCTGTATTTTCAATAAGATTATGATTACTACTTTTTATAAGACTGCATGTAGATATAAGGATGTGTTTTGCAACTCTTGGGATGTGTTTGCAGTTGATTTTAATATATACACTTCTACAGGTATTTACAACTATACGTGGATCCTCCAACAACATAGGTTCGAATGGGAGGGGTCCACTTATACACAGGTTTTTCCAACAAATACAGTACGTACTGTAAGTGTGTTTTTTGTTACAATTAATTGCATTTTCTCTAGCCTAGTTTGTTTTAATAATACAGCATATAATATATATAACATACAAAATATGTGTTGACTATTTATCAGTAAGGCTTCCAGTCAACAGTAGGCTATTGTTAAATTCAGTGGGGAGTTAAAAAGTATATGTGGATTTTTTTACTGCAAGGGGGGGTGGTGCCTGTATATCCCATATTATTCAATGGTTAACCATGCATATATAGAAAGAGATGCAAATGCTTTTTCAGAAATAATTCTGAATTTGGAAATTATTTGTTAAAAGAAACTAATGTTCTTCCACAAATGATAACCTAGCAATGTTTATACCCCAGACTTCTATCAACTTTATTTCACTGAGAATTTATTTCACTTGTCTTTTCTTCCCTAGAGGTAAGCTTTCCTTCAAGTCCCACCAAATCAGTCTTTGTGAGAGCACACAAACTGTAATCAAGCAAGTCTGGGCATGGAAATCCAAAGATGCAAGGATTCATCACTTATATCTTAGTATTCCTTTCTCTCTGATGGAACAATGAGTAGAACCACTCAGAAGCTGACACTTTTTTCCCAGTCACACGAATAATGACCAGAAACAATTCCTTTCAACTGCTGGCCACTTGGAAGGAGCTAGGAGATCACCCAACATAAACAACAAAAGCTGAATGTTCAATGGTCTCCCAATCCAAAAGCCGTGGAGCCTCTGCTTTTTGTGGCTCAATGTCGTCAAGTCCTGTCGTTCCTGTTTTAGAAAATATCTTTATGACCTTTACTTGTTATGGCTCTGTTGTCATCTTAACTTTAGACTTTATTACTACCTGCCTTCAATAAGCTTGCTACTTCTGCCTTCCAATAATTGACTTGACACTTCCTCACCCCTCTTTCCCTCTTTCTCTTTTATGCACACAAATGTGTGCATCACTCACATTCACACACAGACCGGAATGACTTATGTTTCAAAAAAAATACTGCTTTCATGAGTTCCCTGCTCAGCAAATTATCGTAGCAAGTGAAAATCTTTTTGTCCAGCTTTCATCATCCGCCACTCACCCTCCAACGTGATTTACTGGGCATCACACTGTCTGCACTCCACAGGAGCTTCTAAGATCACCTTTGTGGTTTGGTTCAGGCTACTCACACTATCTGAAATGCAATTTCAACACTACATATCTATACCAATCGTAAAAATAGAGACTGAAAGACTACCCTTTTTCCTGTCCATCATCTGAGACCTGTTTGAAACCCTGTGCTTCTAAGAAACCGATCTGGACCAATCTAGCCCCCACAAAGTATATATGGACTTGTTTTCTCAGTTACAACTTAGAATTTTGTCCCTAATCTTCCTTTAATGTTTTTATGTGACTCACAAGGAGTTGCATGCTCCTTTAGGGGGCCTATATCATTTATAGTGTTCAGTGTAATCTTATGGATATGAAGGCTGCTTATTAATTGATTAACAAAGACATCACACATATGGTACGATTTCACTACATGATACTCTAGTTTAATTCAGAACCCAAGGCCCAGATGAGATGTGGATGTTTGCCATCTAGGCCAGATGAATGGAAACATCCCTTTATAGGCAGTGTTGCAGTCAGTTATAAGATAATGCTAGAAGAATTTAAGGCCCTACCTTGTAAGGAAATCACAACTTTAATCCTTCAGCTCTAGTCTTCTAGGTGAGATTTGACCCACAACTCCAACTTTATTTATTTAAAAAAGTGATTTTATGAAATGCATAAAGGGCATTTTGACAAGCCAGAAAATGCCATAGTTATGGTTCCTGTGGGGCTAATGTATTCACCTTTCACAAGCTAAATGTTAAGGCATACATCTAAGTGCCAAACTAATCAGCAATTATATGCACCTCAGAAGCAAATGAACATCTTGGAACTATAGACTTTCCATTTCCTGGCTCCTAGGTCCTCAGAAAAGAATAAAGAAAAGTGTCAACAAACTGCAGGAGGATGCTCTGTGTTCCATTGAGAGATTTTTCTGAGACTGGGCTACTCTATCAGCCCTGAAGGTAATGGGGGGTATAAACTGGTGAGAGGGATCCTGATGACCCTTCTTCTGGGAAGGCCCTTCAGTATGTATCCGGCTCTATTCCAAATATGTGTGTACACTTGCAGAACTGTGAAGGGTACACTAGCTACCTTCTTACCTCTATGAATAGGTTTATTGTTCAGCTCTGTCCAAATCCACACTTGCCTTGCTGCCTCAAAGAATTGGTAAAATAAGAAAAAAAAACTTTTATCCTCCCACTAAGAAGTTCCTAGCTATGATGCTTATAATTTTTCTATACTCAGGATCTTCCTACCCCTTATCCAAGCAATAGACCCCACTTCTAGTTATAAGGTGTGCACTGTAAAGCTGGCCCTATAGACTCATTCTCTGGAACTTTTTCAATCATGGAATATGAGGAGAGGGAAAGAATTGATTTCAGCCATGTGTCTGACATCATGTGGCTAAAGCTGGTCTGGGGGACAGTACTGATACAGAAAGGCAAATGGCTAGAAGAAGGACAGGTGGTTGTGTTGGCATCAGAGAGCATGATGCCCATCATTATAGTCTCTCCAAAGGTTGGCAACTCAGCTACCTTTTGGAATTTACCTCTTTATCCAATAACAACTCCCTCCTACACCCATTCCCTCCTTAACCTATATCATGCATAGTCAAAGAAAACTGTCTAAAATATCAGCCAAATCCTATAAGAAAGTTTTTAAGCTATATTTTAATCTGAGAAAAGGAGATTCTAAGGGCTTGTTATTTATCCTTTTCCAACAGCATGTCCAGCTTCCATATTGCACGGAAAATACACCAAAGTGCTTCATGAGAAGGATAGGTCTTTATGCACATGTGAAGGATAGGTATTTAATTAGACAGTAAAGTATGGTACATTTTCAACTGTGATTCAAAAATAAAAACAGAACACAAAACTTTCCTCAGTAGGAGCAATATTCTTTGAGTGGAATGAATATAGAATATTGGATATAATTATGAAGTCACCCAATGATAGCATCAGATTATTGAGGTGAATGTGTTGAGAGCACTGTGTGATAGTAAGGCAAGTTATTTGCCACTTAATTGTGACTTTCTCTAAAGAAAAAAAATCCTATTTTACATTATCAATTGCTACTACTAAGTTCTAAGGATATGAACAGCTCATAGTTTGGGAACTTTCCAATGCTCTGATCCTAGCATGCAAATCCCATTTTTTATGTGTAAAGATAAAAGTATCTGAGAGAAGTTAATTATACAGCAAAACTATCAAAAATAATAACATCTAAGAATTGTTTGGTGTTTAGCAAATACCAGGTATTATTCTAAGTTTTCACATATATAATTTCACTTTATTCTAACAGGCTTGTAAGTTATTAGTATCCCCATTTTGCAGATTAGAGAACTGAGGTGCTGAGCTAGGGAGTTTAGCTCGACCAAAATTATGCCGCTAGTAAGAGGAAGAGGTGGTGTTCAGATGCGGGGATTCTTGCTCTGGAGCCTGTGATCCTAACTGATTGTACTTCTCAATGGCAGGCCATTAGGTCATGGAGTAGACATCTTTAGTTGTCTACCCAAACTTTGTTTCCCCCTTATTTTTTTCCCCCACAATTTCCTAGATTTTATGAGGATGTGCAGTCCATGAACTTTATGAGAAGCTCAATCTACTCAGAGCTACTGGAAAGGAGCCTGGTTGTAAAGGCCAGTTAGCATAACACCATGAACACAAAGAACATTTTGTTCAGGAGCAGTTCTGGGACCCAAGAGAACCACAGGGACAAATCCCCGCCTTCTTGTTACCATGCTAGAGCAGACCCTCACTTTCCCAATCCCCCATGGTGTGGCATGTGGCTAAGAATCCTGAAACCACTGCAGCCACCCGACCACCGTGAGGGAACTGGTCTGCATGAAGCTGGCTGGTGGAAGGTGGGGTAAGAGCGACAGAAGCCTTCACATCATTGAACCACAGATCAAACTGACCCTGAAGTCTGACCTCCCATGAACTGCCAGTACATGAGCCAATGATTCCCCTTCTGGTGTTAAAGCTAGTCTGAGCAGACCACAGAGTATAATCCACCTGCTTTTTACATGTTGAGATCTAAAAAGAAATTAGCTGTGTCTGTCTAGTGGATAAACCGCCATGGTACAGGGAGTGGAGTCAGAACCAGATGCTTTAGAAAGCCGAATTAATTTGGGTCAAAAGAGCAGTCAGCAACGTATGTTTTTGCTTTATAAACGTTTGTTGATGTAGTTCAGAGATGGCAAATACATAGTGTGCGGGCCCTCCCCCTTCCGATACCCGTAGCGACGCTGCTCATTGGCCATGACCACACTTCTGTTGAGCGCTCCTTCTTGTCATCATGCTTGAGGTACAATCAAGATATCAGAGTTTGCAAATGAAATTTGTGATCGCTGATATAGGTAATCACTGATTTTACTACAATATAAATGTGGCAATTTTGTGAAAACACTTCATTGTAAATCAGCATTTCTCCGTATGAACACTATTATAATTAGGACTTGCATTGTTTTCTAAGAAGCAAAGCGGATCATGGAAAATGTGACAGGAACACACAACTCACCTATAAACCTTTATAGTAATTTAAAATAAATAATAAAATCATACTCGGAAGCTGTTAAAGAAGGCCTAAATTTTTTGTATGCATTTTTTTAAAGATTTTATTTATTTATTTGACAGACAGAGATCACAAGTAGGCAGAGAGGCAGGCAGAGAGAAAGGAAAGGAAGCAAGCTCCCTGCTGAGCAGAGAGCCCGATGCGGGGCTTGATCCCAGGACCCTCAGATCATGACCTGAGCAGAAGACAGAGGCTTTAACCCACTGAGCCACCCAGGCGCCCCTGTATGCATTTTTTGTAAGGCGTCCCAATATACTGTGAATGACACAGCTTATGAAATCATAATTTTGGCACATCATAAATTTTACATAAAATGAATCTAAGGGGCGCCTGGGTGGCTCAGTGGGTTAAGCCTCTACCTTTGGCTCAGGTCATGATCTCAGGGTCCTGGGATTGAGCCCTGCATAAACTCTCTGCTCAGCAAGGAGCCTGCTACCCCCTCTCTCTCTGCCTGACTCTCTGCCCTACTTGTGATCTCTCTCTCTGTCAAATAAGTAAATAAAATATTTTTTAAAAAATAAAATAAAATTAATCTATGATACATATATTAGTTGAACCTTTAATTAACATTGATATTTTAATTTACATAGGCCTTTTTGATGTGATTGGATGGCCCAGGTCATTTAAATATTTTTAAAAGATTTTATTTATATATTTATCAGAGAGAGAGAGAGAGCACAAGAAGGGGGAGCAGCAGGCAGAGGGAGAAGCAGTTTCCCAGCCAAGCAAGGAGCCCAATGTGGGACTTGATCCCAGGATCCCAGGATCATGACCTGAGCAGAAAGCAGATGGTTAGTCTACTGAGCCAACCAGGAGTCCCAGCCCAGGTCATTTAAAAAACTAATCAGTCAGCCAATAACAAACCAATTTTCCAATTAAATCAGAGAGCTTTTTTTTTCCCTTAATAAAAAGAGTAGAGAGAGTAGACAAACCTGGAATCATTCCTCTGATATTACAGTAAATTTCAGATTAGGTTTATGTTAATGGTTGTGGCCCTTTTTCTCACTAATAATTCTGAAACATTTCTTCTCACCCTCTCCTATCCTGTTAACTATTGATGTAGTTATTCCACATCATTCAAGTATCAATCCAAAGACAGAGTATTGGTATGTATACCAATACCTAAGTATTGATCCTAAGTATCAATCCTACAATATTCCTTATCAATTAAGTATCAATCTTGACTAAAGATGTAGCTATTCCATATCATTCAAGTATAAATCCATACCAATCAATCCCATGGTAATATCCACGTCAAAAATCACTACTCAGAAGTCTTTTAAACTATTTTGGGAACCATCCTATAGTCCTTCAGTAAGTTGTTATAGGACTGCAGCATTAATTTACATGTGAGTACCTACCTTGGGCTGAGTGCTGTTTAAGGCACTTGGGACATGTAACAACAAACAGAACACACACATTCCCTGCCCCTGTGGAACTTAGGGTGATATTTATTCAATGAAATAAAGGTCAACAATGGCCAACATTCATAATTATGTCTGTCCTTAGTCTGAATGTTTTAAATATATTACAAAAAAAATGCAGTTACTATTGGATGTGACCAGTGAAAACAAATGTATTTTAATACCCCAAACCATATTTCAGGTATTCCTTGCCTTTTTCGCATTGAGAGGTTCTGTCTTTCCCTTTTCAATGCTACTTGATTAAGATGCACAATTCCTGTAGACCTTCTGGTTTTCGGGACCTGTTGGCAGGGTTTGGACATAGCAGAGCAACAGCTCTTCCTCAGTCAGCATGACGTCTTACTCCTTACTCCACAGTTCAAGATGTGAACTGTGAATTCTTTTAGAAATCTTGCTCATGACCTGGTAACTAACTGTATTTATGGAGATCCAGTGATGTATGAAGTATTATAACAGCCTACCAGCCCAGTGTCATGTCTCTGTGGCAGCTGTGGGGTAGGAGAGATATGTAACCATGTGTACAAACTTCCAATGACAGCACAACTTTGATCCGATTCTCCCATCCTTCTAAGTAGCTGTACTTTGGGTTGGGATGAACTGGGAAGGCATGGGAGTATGGTCATGCCAGGGGGGACCCTGAAGTTTAAATGCGCCATTGTTCCTCTTGAGTTGTTTCTGTAGGGTTGGGTTGCTAGTGTCTCTTTCTTGCTCAGGCAATAGTTCCTTCTTTCACACAGCTAGCCAAGTGGGGTATGTAGTTGATCTTGGTGGTGTTCTTATTCTAAGACACAGGATCTGTTCCATGGTGGCATATATATATAATATATTTTTTCAATATTTATTTATCTGTTTTAGAGAGGGAGAAGGGGCAGAGGGAAAGGGATAGAGAGCCCCAAACAGACTGTATTGAGCACAGAGCTCAATGTGGGGGTTAATCCCATGACCCTGAGATCATGACCTGAGTTGAAAACAAGAGTCAGATGCTTAACCAACTGCACCACTCAGGTTCCCCAATGGTGACATATTTTTAGCCTCAGTTTTGATTGAACTAAATTGAGCTCAAGATTTGAGTACTCTCTGAAGAAAGTGGTCAGGAATTAATTAATTCTTCCATCCTCTACCTCTTTCTTTCCTCCCTCCTTCCCTTTCTTCTTCTTCTTCCCCTTTTTCCTCTCTCTCTTTTTTCTTTCACAACTGAGTTAGGTATTCTTATCTTTCTATCCATAAAATTTAGTTTCATACATATCTTGGCACTTAGAAGGTTGATAGAGAATGTACCTTTTTTTAAAGGAAATTAAAAAAAAACATAATATATGTAAAAATTGAATTATTATTAATAGATATCATGTGTCAGACACTGGCTATGTATTCACTAATTTCATTTCCTTTTCTCTCAGGGCATATGGCTAGCTGTATTTCCATGCTTCTCTAAATAAGTGTGTCCATATAATTGAGTTCTAGGAAACATAGTGTGTTCAGAAGTGGTGTACACCTTTTCCATCCATGGCTACTAAGATCTTTCCACTCATGATCTATAAGCTTGATGCAGACAATCATGACAATGATAAGAAATATACAACAGAAGGAACCTGGACCTTGAAATCACCATGTGGAGGAGAGGTCAGTGTCAAGATCATCTGCTTTGAATGTCTGTGAGCTGGGATTTGTTATAACAGCCAAGCATAACCTTAACTGATACACTCAGTACCTTTAATTATCAAAATCTAAAGAATAAAAAAAAACAAGGCAAAAGATTGACTTTCACGTAGAGATGTTCTCTTTTAAAATTGTCTTCTTAAAAACAGATTTAAAAATCTATAATTACAACAAACCATAGAAATAAAGCAGAGAATTCAAGAGCCAATTTGTTGATATACACTTATTGCCCAACAAAGCAAGTAGTCTGTTATTAAAGAAGATCTTCGGTGCTTTCCAGGAGCAGGCCCATCCACCATTTTTCTCTCATGGATTTGGAATAGGTAAGAACATTAACAGTCATTTTAATTTCTCAAGATGAATCTGGAACTATATCACCACAGTGAGTGTCCAGGTTGAGTTATAGATTCTTGACAGCCTTGTCTGTTCAAATGGGCTTCCTCCATCTGAGGGCCCAGCCAGTTTCCACAGTGATAAGCACTGGTAACACCTGGGATCTTCTCACTGAAGGGCTTTGTTGCAGTTCACAAGAACTTGTGACTTTGCAAAGGGAATATGTTAAAGTCTTAGGATGAAGAAATGAAAGGTTCATTGTGCATTCAGAATGGTCTCCTTCCCACTGGATTTCACATTGTCCTACTAGGAATGAGAGATGAGAATGAAAAGGCAGAAGAGAATGGATTCCTGTTGTCACAGAAATTTCCAGAATAAAGAAGGGAAGTTGTATTTTTAAGTCAGAGCTGAGGTGCCTGGCAAGAATTTGTGAGACCCCACAGAAAGCCAGAGATGGATTAATTCCACTCTCCAACACTTATGGTTTTGGCTCTCAGATAGAAGAGCAGAACTCATTGGTGAGTTCCAATGATCTGCTCCCACAGTGAATAGCTAGATATGAATCAAAAGCTGGCAAAAGCTGAAATGTGAGTGGGCATGTCTCCGGCTCACAAGTAAAATATACAATTTCTGAATACAGATTGAGTGGTAGCATCAAGAATGGAACTTGCCATCATGGGCCACCCTTGCAGGAGATTTTTCTACCACCATTCTGATATGTCATATGTATTAGAGTAATGACTGGGACATTCAAAGGAAGTACATATGAAGAGAAGATGGGTTGTTTTTATATTAGCAGATGAATAGAAGTCACATAAAAGCATGGCCAATTTCTTTTTGACGTTCTGGTATCATTCAATACCAGTGTTCCTCATTCATGCTTTGGCTCCTTCCAGAAGCACTAAAGGGAATTGTGTGCTTGTAATACAAGCTGCTTATCCATAATTCCTTTTGAAAATGCATCTTTCCAATGTTCAGCTTTCAGAGATAGCCAGCACCTGCAATGCCCCCTGCTGTTCAAGGTGAAGTTTGTAATTTTCCTCAACCCCTCATTCTCCTGACCCTGCAAAATGTTGGGTGCATTAGAACAAAAATGTGGGAAAACAATTTCCTTGAAACACACCAAGAAAGTGAAGGATCCTTCAAGTTCAAGGAACCAGATGCACCCCCTAAATTTCACAGGGTAAGCTGAAGAAGATTGTATTCTCAATGTGTTTCCGTTTAAATAATTAGCTTCTTTTCCTCCTCTCAGACCACGTTTTCCTCAACCCCAATTTTTCTTACTGATTCCTAACTTAGCAAATGTATTTTCTTTTGTTAAGTATTTCCCTTTCAATGCACTTTACAGAAGCATAATGGAAAGTGGAAAGAAACATGATGAAATGAATTGTAATTTTAACTGAAGATTTAAAACCAACAATTTTGTTATAGGTAGGGGCTAGTGTAGTCAGATGTAATTAGCTAACACAGTTCCCATTTTCCTTCTTCAAAGTCAGTTGATCTTATTTTGCTAGATCTTTGGGAATACAAGCACCTGACTCATTTTAAATTTGTGCAGCCCTCTTCCACTTATTGAATCCAAAAGAGAGAAACACATGAAGTCAGTAATCTCAGGAATTTAACACAGTATCCATATGATATCAGAAGAGCTCACCAAGCAAGTCAAAAATTGAGAAGTAGCAATAACGGACTCAAAATTCTGCCATGCTCCTTGGTTCCAGCCCCACCAACTTGAAGTGCTCATTAAACACCCATTACCATTCCTGCTTAGGAGGACACCCTACATGGCAGGAGTTACAGGCTCACACAACAGCAAAGGTGATATGCAGCTGGCTGACTCTGGGAATGGGAGCACAACACGCCCCCGAAGTAATGAAATTTCTTATTAAAAGGGAAGCTATCTTTAACCGGCCCTTCATTTCCCCCCTGAGACTGACAGGCAATTTCAACTGTTTATTTTTACTTAGCTCCGATGAATGGCTCTATTTCATTCAGCTTCACAATAATTTGGTGGTGCACACTGCTGCGGGCACTTAGTGGAACTGAGAGTGAAGGGCATCATTAAAGGCATTCCACAGCAATCTTGGTGAAATTAGATTCTTTGGAAACTAAATCAAGCCTTAGTTTCAAGGAGGGGAAGTTGGACAAGAGGAAAGTAATATGAAATTGGTTGAATTATCCATAGCTTTCAAGGCATTAGACAAGGTCAGGAAACCAAAATTCATATTTTCACTCATGTGTGCACTGTCTATAATAACTAGTTAATAAGCATATTGATATTTACACTATGTCTGTTTACTTTTAGAAAGCACATTTTCATTAAATTGTGCAATTGCGGATGTACACATACAGTGCTAGTTGGTGAATTGCTTTATTCTCTTTACTTGAACTATAAGTAGATTTTAAATACAGCCTAGCAAATACTAAATGAGGCCAAAGAAAACATTTCCTTCTGCCTACCAGCTCCTCCTTTCTATTCTGAGTGTATGCAATGAGGATTCCTAAATCTCAAGCATGTTCACAATTCCAGGCATTACTCCTGCATTCCTCTCTACCTGGAAACTTTTTTTTTTTTTTTTTTTTTTTGTAGCTCGCATGTCTCACTCTCTTACTCTCTTCCTACCTCTGGTCTTTGTTGAAAGGCCCTCCTCCAGAGATGCCTTCTGAAACAGTTCCATTTAAAATGGTTCATCAACCCTCAGTTATTCTTTACTTCCCATCTAACTTATTTTCTACCTGTCAGTTACCTCCATGTGCAACAATATATATCATTTAATTACATTGTTTTTATTTCCTACCTCTTCCAACAGAAAATAGGCTCTCTGGGACTTTGTCTGTCTTATTCACTGCTATAACCCCAGTTTCTGAGATGACATGTGGCACATAGTAGGGTTCTTTATTTGACAGATCAGTGAATAAATAAGGGAAAGGGACATGGCACTGTTACAGGAAATTAAAATGATGCTTATCAAATTTCCAGCCAAAGACCTTGAACTCTGTCTTCCACCCTCTTCTATAAGAAATCAAAGCAGTATATGAATGACAGGAATGGAAGAATGTCCTTGTATCTTCAGTAATTTATTTATAAAACAAAAACAACCACCTTGATCTCCAATTTTATTTTTTAAGTTTCATTGGTAATGATTTGCTTCTAGTCATGACAACAGCATGTTCCAACATCTGTCTTAAAGACCTCATGGTGTGAAGACAATTGTGACTAGATCAGGGTGACATGCTCGTATTCTCCTCCTCTGTGAACACTTTAATTACTTTTGGATTCTCACAAATAAAAGAATCAGCATCTAGCATTTGGTGCCAGCTCATTTGTGAAGCCGCTAGGAACCACACAGATGAGTGACTATGCTCCTCTGATTCTGAAACATGCTGGCCAGGGCTGCTTGGAAGGGATGCCCTCAGTTCCCCTGGATCGCACTGAGGGGTCTGTTCAGATCAGTGTGTGAACATTTCCAAAGGTGGGAAGCCTTCAGCAATATTTTCATTGATATGTGTGACCTCTTCATGCAGTTCATACTTTGTGACTGAGCGCATAGACATAATGGATAGGATTTTAAGATTCTAAGAAAAAGAATTATACCCAGGGAGAGGCAATATATTCTGGGTGGAGGATACATCACCACGTTTTCCATGCATATGTGTTCATAGAGTGAATCTAGCACTTGGTTTACTAGGACAGGCTAGTCTGTAGTCTCTTGACACCTTTCTCAGAAGCATACAGTATTTTCTCTTATTGCATGCCTGGCATGTGATTATAACATTTGCATGATTGAAAGGCATGTTGCCAAGATTTGGTGACAGTAAGAACAATGGAGGGGCACCCGGGAGGCTCAGTCGATTAAGCATGTGCCTTTGGCTCAGGTCATGACGCCAGGATCCTGGGATTAAGACCTACATCAGGTTCCCTGCTCAGTGAGGAGTCTGCTTCTTCAGCTCCATTTGCCCCTCCCCTTGCTCATTCTCATTCTCTCTCTCTCAGATAAATAAAATCTTAAAAAAAATAAGCACCATGGGATTGCTGGTATCACCACCTGAAGCAGGAGAAGTATTTGCCTAAGAATAATTTAGACTGAGGGACTATTAAACAGTGTGAGCCCCGAGAATTAATTCTTGCCATAAAAGGGGCATTCTGCACTTTTACTGATGTGTTGGTTTACTCATATCTTTGCACCATCAGAATTTAAGTGAAATCGCTGCCTGAGCTGGTGGGTCCTACCAGCTGAAGAGCAGAAGAGTGTAGAGTCTGAGAAATCTTTGGGAAAATCCAGTCATCATCACAGTGGGTGATAAAACACGTGTGTGTTTTGTCGAGGAACTAGGTTCTATACATATTTTGGGGTCCATATAGAAAATTCAATGTCTGTATCCAGTATTACTGAATATTTTGGACATTATGATAAATAAAGGTGTGTGGCATTACCTAATGATGCGTTGGTCCAAAATATCTGTGTCTAAAGAATGGAACAGTCAATGTAGTCTGTATATTAATATGTCCCATCTATTGCAAGCTAATAATTCCTTCCTGGAGCATAAGGTTTATATTTAGATATTTGTTTAATATGATTTGATTTGTTCTCCTCACACCATATTGTAATGAGAACCAGAATCCTTTTAGTACTGATTCTAAATGAAGAAGCTGAGACCTGGAGAAGTGGCTTCCCTATCCATCACATAGTAAACCTTGAGATCACGTTAGAGTCTGAGACTTGATGCATAAATGGGTAATGTCACAGGAAAGATGCTACAAGTTTCTACCTGGTGTCTGTGGTGTACTTTTTTGATACACTTATTAATAGAAAACAAAGTAGTGAACACGAATCCCTTAGTCATAGGGAAAATTTTCTAGTCCCACATAGTAATATATAAGGGGGTACTCAATAGGGGAAAAATCTACTTTTGATCCACCAGATTAAGGAACAAGAACTCTTAAGACCAAAATGCATTTGCTAAGTGGTATTTTTTTTTCCCATTCTAGGCAGCATACTGATCTCTGGTTTCTTCACTTCTTTAACTAAGGAAAAGGAGTCTGGAAGCATTCTCTTTCCCTCATTTGCTTGCAGTAGTTTGGGGCTCCTTTGTGACAAAGGAGAGACAGGTATATGCAATCCATGTTTTCTTTTCTTTTTTTTCCCTCTTATTTACTCTATGTAATAGAGTTTTATGTAACTGAGATGCTCCTCTTGTTCTGATTTGGGGATGCTGGGTGTTGGGAAAGCCCACATACGGATGCAAGATATCCTACCAGAGTCCTGTGAGCCAGGAGTGCACAGAGGCAGCTGCACCATTTACAACCTAATTGGCAGAGCTGTAGATCACAGGATGCCCAGAGTTCACCGGGAGGAGATAAAGGTGTCAGAGAGGATCCCTGAAGAGACACATCAAAAGCTTCTCCCTTCTGCCTCTTTCGATAACGATTCCAACTGTGTATTGCCGGTTGTGTGTTGTTATGGCGACAGGAGGGGGAATAACTTGGGATGTAAAGGAAGAAATAGGTTGGACAGGAGCTCGTCTCTGAAATCTTCGCATTTAAGACAGGTCTGGAATACTGGGTATCCTGTGGGATGTATACTTGAGCTACATGATATAGGACCAGTGTGGGCATATTGTGGGTAATAAAGCTATTTTTTCCTTTTGCCAAGGCAATAGCACATGGTGCCTAAGAGAGTCAACCCTAAGACCAGAATTTCTTGTTTCACAGTGAGTCTTCATTACTTAACCAGCTGTGCCATATTAGCTTAGTTACTTTAACTCTCTGGATCTCTGGATCTGTATAATGGGGATGGATGATGGTATCCATTTTATAAACACACTTTGAGTGTTAAATGCATTAATGCACAGAACACATTTCTGCACTATAATAAGTGATTGATACATTTTGATTGCCATGCTTATCCCATATTTTCACAGGAGATAGTATAGCGCATGGGTATCGTGAAGGCTCATCTGGGTTTCAATTCTTATTCATTCCCTTTCCAAATGTGTGGCTTTGGCCACTTAACCTCTCCTAACCTCAACTTTCTCATCTGTAAAATGAAGATATATATAGTAGGTATTTTATAAGGTTCTTTTAGAAGAACTAGGAATAAATTAAGTGCTCAGTTGGTGTGAGCTGCTCTTATTATTTAAGGAAGTTATGATTAGTAAGGTGGCAGGGTACCAGCAACAGGGATGGGATAGCGGTAGCACCCTAGCACTTTGTATAATATGATTCAGAGTTCTGCCTGCACTATCATTTTACATCTGCAGTAGAGTCCCACTGACTAAAGAAATGTAATTCATGATTCTTCTCCTTTCCTCTTAAAAACTGTGATTAAAAATAATGTATGTAAAAAATGGATGTATAAAAATAATGCATCACTATATCATGGGCCATGTTAGATGATTATTATTGGTATGAGAACAATTAAAAATACCCAACAATTATTGCTGGCCAGTAATTATAGAATGGAAATAGTAGATATTAAAATTGATTAAAGCACAATGTCTCTTAACTCATAATTACCAGCAAAATTGAAAAGAAATTGAAATTTTATGACTTCATGGTTATCACCTAAAAATAGTAAGCTGAATGGGTATTGTTCCCAACCACTCACTGCCTCCTAAGAGGCAGAGCCCACTTTCCTCTTTTGTGACTTTGGGTTTGGCCCATCTGTCTCTTTTGATTGATGGAAAATAGATGGGAGTAACAATAGGCAGGTATACTTTGAAGATATTGTGGGTTCAGTTCCAGATAAAGCGAATACTGCAATAAAGTACTTTATTGCTAAAAAATGTTAGTCTTCATCTGTGCTTTCAGTCAGTCATAATCACCGATCAGAGATCATCATAACAAATAATAATAATAATAAAGTTTGAAATATTTGTAGAATTACCAAAATGTGACACAGAGACAAAGTGAGCACATGCTATCGGAAAACAGTGCCTATAGACTTGCTCCTTGCAGGGATGCCACAAGCCTTCAATTTGTAAAAACAAAACAAAACCAAAAAACTCACAATCTGTGAATTGCAGTAAAGTGCATTAAAATGAGATATGCCAGTAGTATAACTTTTGTATGCACTGGGAAACCAAAACGTTCATTTGACTTGCTTTATTGGAATATTCACTTTATTGGAGTGGTCTGAAACTGAATCTGCAGTATCTCTGAGCTATTCCTGTACTGTTTCTAAACAAATATTTTAAGAAACATCTGGGATTCATGCCACTATCTTGAGTTTCTGCCCTTCACCATGCCAACAGCACTTCCTCGAGAAGTCACATACAGCCCAGTGGAGCCAACCTGACTGAACCCGGCAAAAGGACAGCAGACCTGTATCCATCGTGAAATGAAACAATGCATAAAACCTTTACTTTGTAAGTCCCTGAAATTTAAGAGTTGTTGGATGCTGCAGCAACAGCTGAATAATAAACATAGAACCATTTATAGAGGACTTACTATATGCCCAATGTTTAGGTAAGCATTAAACGTACTGTCTCATTTTATCTTCTTCCTATCTCTATGAGCTAGACATTATTATACCTACTTAGCAGATGCAAAGGAGAGTAAATGTTGAATAATTTGCTATACAACTTATCATGAACCAAAATGAGAGTCAACTCAGGACCATCTAACTCCAAAGACTGAAGCCTTAGACACTTACATGTGTGTATACAGCATCCTAAGGATGGAAACTATTAGAAAAAATAAAAGCAAAAAACAAACAACTCTCTCTATAAAATGGATGGTATTAAGGGTGAAATATGTCCAAATTCCAGCCATTCCATACAGTTCAACCCGAGAATTCTTTATAGATGTATATAACTCCAGGAAAAACAATGCACACAGTATTTTTTGAACATATCCGAAGTAATAAATATTGACAAACAATCAGCATTTTTCAGGACCAAACCTTTTATGAAACTAGATTTCCTTAGGTGATTCAGACACAACCCAAACCACACTGAATTGTACTCAAAGGACTTGAATTCTCATGGAGAAAAGAGGCTGGGTTTTTAGTCTAATTCTTTTTGATTCTTAGCACAGTCCCCGTGGCCCTTTCTGTATAAACCCTGGCCTTAGGAAAGACCGCTGAGCCTCCTGGACTTTCTCTCCCCAGCCCAACCTTGAGGATTTCTCTCCATTTGAGAAACGAATAATTCAGAGTTAGAAACGACATGCGTCTCACCACTCCTCAGCCTCCCAACTTGGTCATATCCTCATTATCGGAAAAGCCATTCCAAAAGGCAAACAGCTTTTCATAATTGTTATTTAATGGATATTGCCTGCTTCAGGGATTTCTTTCTCAGTATCTATTTGTAATTCAAAGGTCAGCATAACACCACTGGCATATACAAGGATTCTGAGAGATTTGTTCCTCCTGATTGAAATTCAGATACAGTGCACAGTAGATTAGTCTAGGAGCCTCTTATGTGGCACAGGTCACAGTCAGGATGAATCTGACGTCATCTTAATTCTGGGTCTTCACCCAGAAAACTGACCTATGAACATGAAATATACCTGGGAGCATCCTATGAGCCTGGCATTAGGGGGAGGTCACTAAGCGCAAAGCCTTCATGCTCTCTTGTGGTCATTATCCTTCTCCTTGACTGACCCTAACATCGCCTAAATGGGTTTCTCCTTAAGGTAATTTAAGCAGGAAAAGGTGGCCCTAGAGAGTAATTTAGGCATCATGTATGTACATATTTGCAGGATTTATATGGAAAGCTACGCTCAAATTAGTAATGGCAGTTTCATTTCAAGATATTACATATTGAAATATTATTCAACAAGAAAGCTATTTTCCAAGTAGGCATGGATGATGATTATTTATTAGGTTAAAATTCATCCCTTCTTCCCATCACACCACCACTTCCATTTTGAATGAGCTTGAAGCTCTCACACACGGCAGGTTATGCATAAAGACTGACAATTTAGATGCACTTGTGGCTTGAGCTCCAGGGGAGGAAAATACTCCCATAAGGGTCACCGTATTTATGGTAGGTATTTGTTTACTTCAAAAACAGAGCCAGATTAAAAATCAGAAAGGACAAATTCTAGGGCTGCCTGCATGCTTTGTGTGTATGAGAGAGTTTTCTTTTTCTTCTTGTGTTTAGTTTATGGGATGATATTTGGAGTTCACTGTTGAGGTTATTGCCTATCAAACTGTATTCAACCCTGGAACAACGGACAGTTGTCAGCATGGATGCCAGTGGATTATGAGCCACACATTCTGTAGGATTAAATGGAGGATATAAAACTAATGTCTGTAAGGTTAACATCATTTCTCCTCCTCCAGAGAAAATCTGGCAGTATCTTTGAGGATTGAAACTTGAAGGGAACAACTGACAGTACTTGAAATAAAAGCCAGGAGAAGAATTAAAGCTTTTGAAGCTAGCAAGCAAGGTCAAGAGATCCCGTTTCTGTATGAGACCCTGAGACCAATGACGAGGATAACCTCCAACACCCTCCAACACCCTCCTACACCCTCCTACCCACTGGACCTTCACCTTGGCAAGTTGTCAGCTGTTGATTTTTTCCAAATAGTAGCTTACACAGTGAGGCTGGGATGAGCCGGAAATAGACACCAATCATTTTAAAAAAATATTAGATATACAAGACTGAAACATGATGTGACTAAAGTTGTCTTTTTCTTGAATTTTCTTTAAAGTCAAAACCAGATGCAACTTGCCATGCAGAGTGCTCATCACATGAAAGATGCTGATGTGGGGCTTTCAGCACACCATCCCAGATACAGACAAGAACACCAGGTGCGTAGAAATCAGCGGCACACAGATGTGGAGCACCGTGTGGGCCACAGCATTTATTATTCAGCTAGTTCTTGAAAAAGTTGCCTAAACTCACTGTTTCCAATTTTTTTCTCTCTCGTTCTCACTGCGCATCCAAAAAGATCTTCCCCCTCTGTCATTTCACTCTGCATTGTTTTTATTGTGGCATCCATCATCGCCAAGCCAATGGTTCTTTCTCAGTATGGATCTTTCTGGATCCATTGGCAGCAGGTGATGTTCTACTTCTTGTAATAATAATGAAGAATGGAGTGGGAGCCTGGTAAAAAATTTCCTTTGAGAAATTCTAATTAGAATCCCCTTTATGGGAAAAATAGAAAAGATAGGCTGGCAGAGCCAGTGATGGGATGGAGGGGAGAGAAGACCTAACAGAGATGCCATGGGGCTGAGGGATGCCCATGGGGAAATCACAGGAGACTTCAAGGAGTGTTGTTGTCTTCGTGTTCTTTCTTCACTTGTCAGAAAATCATGGACTCTGTGGGCTGTATGTCCCCCTCTAATGTCAATTAAACTGTAAACATTTTTTCAAAGATTTATTTATTTATTTGACAGAGATCACAAGTAGGCAGAGAGGCAGGCAGAGAGAGAGGAGGAAGCAGGCTCCCTGCTGAGCAGAGAGCCCAATGCGGGGCTCGATCCCAGGACCCTGAGGTCATGACCCGAGCCGAAGGCAGAGGCTTTAACACACTGAGCCACCCAGGTGCCCCTAAAACTGTAAACAGTTTTTAAAAAGATATTTATTTATTTGAGAGAGAGAAAGAGAGCAGCCGAGCAGGGGGAGGAGCCAGAGGGAGAGGGAAAGAGAATCTGCAGTAGAATCCGTGCTGAACATTCTGCCCCCTCCCGGATTCGATCCCATGACCCTGAGATCCTGACCTGAGCTGAAACCAAGAGTTGGAGGCTCAATCAGGGGAGCTACTCAAGCACTCCTACAGCTGTAAACATTTTAGAGTGGGGGGAAAATAATAGGTAAGCTCATTAAACGTTTGTTACCTACAGAGCATTATTTAAGGGATTACCGACATAGATTTACACCCAGGCAATCAGGATTCTTATCCTGATTTTACAGATAACAGACTGAGGTCCTGAGAGGTCTAAAAGTTTATCCACCTACTAAGTGAATGTGCCAGGATTGGAACATAGCTTTTGGAACCACCAGTTCAGCCATTTACCTGGGAAACTAATAAACATGCTATACATTTGGAAACCATGAATGTTTTCAAATCATGTTTCCTTTGCTGGACTGGTCACTGTGTTATATTGGAAACATACCAGGCGCTTTTCTAAGGGCTTCAAATGTGCCAGCCTAACCCTCACAACCTTAAAAAGTGTGTGTGTGTATGCGTGCACATGTGTGTGTGTGTGTATAATTATATTTCCCTTTTTACAAACAGGGAAACTGAGGGATAAATGATTTGCCCTAGTTCTCATAGCTAGTTAGTGCAGAGCTAGGTTGAAAGTGAGATATATCCTATTTTATTACTGCCTTGCATGTATGTAACTTATAAACTAAAAAACATACAGGTATTGGGGCTCTTTTGGGTGGGGGCTCTCTTTTTATACTAACAGGGTCAGTAATTAAAAAAAATTTGAGTCTATTTGGGGCACCTGGGTGGCTCAGTTGGTGAAGCGTGTCTGCTTTCAGCTCAGGTCATGATCCCTGGGTCCTGAGATTGAGCCCCATGTTGGGCTCCAGCCCTGTATTGGTCTCCCTGCTCAGTGGGGAGTCTGCTTCTCCCTCTCCCTCTGCCCCTCCTCCCTGCTCATGCTCTTTCTCTGTTTAGCTGGCGCACTCTCTCTCTCTCTCTCTCTTTTTTTCTTGTCAATAAATAAAATCTTTAAAATAATTTGACTCTATCTTAGAAACTTGAACCACTGACCTCGAACAGGGATCATGAAACTTTTTCCATAAATGGTCATATAGTAAATATTGTAGGGTTTGTGTGCCCATAGTCTCCATTCCAACTACTCAGCTCTGCTAAGGCAGCCATGGGCACTATATACACAAATGGGCATGACGGCATTTCAGTAAAACTTCATTTACAAAAACTGGTAGTAGACTGGATTTGGCCTATGGGCCATACTTTCCAGACCCCTGAATATTCTCTTTAAGGAGAAGTGTCCTTATCATTTTATGACTATTACAGAGAATGTTATCCTGTAATATCTATCATCACAATTTTTTTTTGTTTTGAAAGTAGAATCTGTATTTTTTTTTAGGTGGACATATGGCTGTCCAGAATGGAAGTCACTCCATCCCTTGTCTCTGACCATGTGACAAGTTCTGGCCAATGGAAAGTAAGCAAATGTTGTCTACCCATCTTCCAGGAAATACATGCAGGAGAGAATCTCCTTTTTCTCATGTGCTGGTATTTGGATGGAATATATGGAGTTCCAGCAGTTATTTTGGCCTAGGGGATCACTTTCAGGATGGAACTATACACGATGGAACAGAAAGACAGAAGAAACTGAAGTTCTCCAGATCATGGGGCAACAAGGCATCCTATATCCTGACCTCCTCTATATGAAAGAAATAAGCCTCTTTCTTGATTACATTTGCTATTTGGGTTTTCAATCACACTAAGCTTACCCTAATTCTACATGATTCAATGATCATGTATCTTTAACTCTATCAGGAAAGCACACTTGTTCCACAGTACTAAGGAAAGGACAGGATGGGAAGGTGACTTGACATAAAGAAAGAGAACTTCACTTGCAGCCAAAACCTGGATCCATCACTACTGTGTGATTCTGGGCAAACTGTTTTAACATCACTGCCAGCTTCCTCATTTGTAAAATAGAGCTGGCTACAACTAATTCATAGGGGTTTTGTGAGGCCAAAATGAAATAAAATAAGTAAAAGTGATGGGAAAGTATTTCCCAATATTTGTAGGATATATGTATGTACATATATATAATTACATATTATAATATATATCTACACATGCATACATATATGTATATAAATATTTGTGTAAATGGATATGCATGCATAATATTACCTGGAAGAGATGAAGTAAGTAGGAAATATTAGGGAACCAATAAGGGGTATTCTTCCAAGCAAGGCTGACCTAAGCATATGCCAGCCATGCTGCATGATTCAAGGTTTCTGATTGTATTAGGCGATTTTTAGCTCCCTGTACAAAGACCCATGCGGGTCCTTGTAACATGTATGCCATTCACTGTTTAATAAACTTTTGCTCATCTTTAAACTCATTTTATTTCTTTCTAAAGTCTTTTCCTGCTCTCCCAAGCAGAATATATTTCTACTTGCAGTTCTCTCATGCACCGTGAGCATGTGCACCGTAGCATTTCACAATTCTTCACTTTTATTCCAAATTGGAATGGAGCTTCTAAGACATCTTTCACTTTCATTCATTCACTCAAAACATGTTTTTGAGTATCTTTCACACATCAGGAAGTGTTTTTTTTTGTTTTCTTTTTGTTTTCTTTTTTTTTAAAGAGAGTGCACATGTGTGCAAACAAGGGGGAGCGTGGAGGGAGAGGGAGAGAGAAAAATCTTAAGCAGGCTCTATGCCCAGCACCAAGCCCAACACTGGGCTCAATCTCACAACCCTAAGATCATGACATGAGCCAAAATCAAGAATCAGAGGCTTAACCAACTGAGCCACCCAGGTGCCCTCATCAGGCACTGTTTACATTCAAGAGTTACCATAGTGTACAAATAGACAAGCACACTTTCTTCATTAATGAAGCTTACATTTCACTGGGGCAGACAAGCTCCCAAAAGCTGAATATATAAAATATGAAATGGTGATAAGCCCCAAAAGCATGATTAGCGGATGGGAAATCAGCCAGGGGTTGCTTTTCCATTATTCAGAAAAGGCATCTCTGATGAGATCTCACTTGCACAGAGAACTCAGTAAAGAAAGGGGAGATCTTTGCAGGCGAACCAAGACCCTGAGGCAGGAGGATGCTTGAAAGGACTGCAAATAAGCCAGTGCAGATGGAGCAAAGTAAATGTGGAGGGGATATTGCACATCTGCTTAGAGGAAAATGACCAAGATTGTAGGACCCATTCGACTTTTATTTATAGTCTATGAAGGGTTTTGAGAAGGCAAGTGACAACCAGTCTACTTACCAGGATCCCACTGACTTATCTGCGGAGAATAGATCATGTGGGGACAAGGTGAGAAGCACTGACCAGGGAGGAGGTTGCAGTTGGTCAGGGAAGGGGTGATGGTGGTCTAGGTAGAGTGGTGAGAAGTGGTTTGAAACTGGATATGTTTTGAAGTCAACAGGAGCTTAGTATCTCCAACCACAGAGCAAATATTTAATAAATTTAGCGGGAAGAATGAGTTACTGAAATAAATGATTCAAGATTGGAGCTAGAGAGTCTTAATATTTAAATGAATTTAAATGAATACAGGCACTGTATTCATTACAGAAACACAATTAACCCTTGAACAACACAGATTTGCACTGTGTTGGCTATTTTTTACAGTACAGCACAGTAAATAATTTCTCTTAGATTTTTCTTAACTTTTTTCTTCTAGCTTAATTTGTTGTAGAATACAGTATATAATACATAGAATATGCAAAATAATGTGTTAATGGACTGTTTAGGATATTGGTAATGCTTCTGATCTACAGTAGGCTATTAGTAATTAAATTTATGGGGACTCAGAAGTTAAACACAGATATTTTACTATGCAGGAGTTTCAGTGCCCCCCCACCCTGATGTTGTTCAAGAGTCAACTGTGAATTCAGTTTCAATTCCTAAATGGACAGTCATCAAAGAAGAAAAAATGATTTTATGTGTTCCTTGGATCCCTGTGAGAAAGTTTCAAATCTTTTGGGAAACGTTTAAGTTTGTGTTGCAAAAGCAAAAGCTTTAACAATCATGGAAGGAAGACTTCAGTCTCTATTTCCAACTTTTAAAACAATAGTGCATTATGTATCAAGGGTATCCTTAGATAATAATTAAGTCAGTCCTGTTAAGAAAGCAAAAAGATTTTTGCTTCACACAGCCAAAGACATAGCTTAGATGAACAAGAAACAATAAAAAATGTTTATGAAATTTATATCTGTGGGTTTTGAGAAAAAATATTCTGAGCATTTGCATAACTTTTTAGATGGCATATCTTTGGATACCATATGAATATGTTAATATTATGCAAAATTATGATAAATGATATTTTCCTGACTTTCTGCTGAGAAAGGATAATGTAGCTAAGTGTAATTATGATGGGCTATTTTGCTAGTGGACCTTTAAATTTCTGTGAATCATATTGAGAGGTCACATAAAAGGGAAATATGAAAGCTGTAAAGATGACTGAAATCCTACATTGTTCTTAGAGAAAAGGAGTGGTGGCCTAAAGAAGAAAACTTGAAGAATATGTTTAGATTTTCTAAATTACCTCCAAAAACAACCTTCACATAATTTTTAAGTTTGTAATGCACATGCAACCATATTCTGGATGATGTGTGTTAGATTTGAAGCTAGAATTGTTCTGAAACATCGTATTTGAGTGCCATTTGAAGGAATAGTCCTGTTCCTCTTCACTCAAAGCTGTATGATCTTCTGTAGTACTAATTTCCACTCCTCGGAATAATTTCAACCCATAACTTACAGCCTCCTCTTTGTCTTCACAGTCATTTCTCTTCAAGGAATGGTAGTGATATCAGGTAGTAAGACAGAGAAAAGCATGATGCACATGATTTGAACTTTCTTCTCACACTGTGCATAGTCTTCTCCCTTCCTTCTGGATAGATACCTAGGTAGAGGTCAGCCGTCACTAATGTGGGAGGTTTGAGTTGCAAGCCCATCTCGCCATTTCTCTAGGTCATGACTTCTACTCAAACACCGCTACTGTTCATCTCCATCTGTGTGATATCCGAGACTATCTCTTAGTTGGCTCAGATCTCAGGGTAAGTGTGGTAGTTAATTTTGTGTGTCAACCCATTGTGGCTCATTGTGCCCAGAAATGTGGTCAAACATTATATTGATGTTTCTATGAGAGTGTTTTTGAATGAGATTAATGTTTAATCAGTAGACTTTGAATAAAACAGATTGCTGTCCTTAATGTGGGCGAGTCTTTACCAAATCCACTGATAAATCAGTTGAAAATATGAATCAAGCAAAGGCTGACCTCCCCCAGGCAAGAGGGAATTCTGTAGCAGAAGTATTTCATACTTGAACTGAAACATTTTCTCTCCCCTGAGTCTCTTGCTTGATGGTCTTTGGACTTGATCATCAAGCATCAACTTGCTGGTTCACTCTGCAGGTTTTGGATTCTATAATTGCTGAGCCAATTCTATATATATATATATATATATACACACACACATATATATATACATACATACACACACATACATACATATATATGCAATATGCATAATACATATTATATGTAACATATCATTATATAATTATTTCCAGTAATTATATAAAATATCATTATATGTGTATATATATACATGTATATATATATGTATTTATTATATATATATTCATTCTCTGAAGAACCCTAAATATTACCCTGGATACTGATAGAGGGACTTGAATAATTATTACTTCTCAATTATAAACAATTATTACTCCTTAAATTCCCAACACATATTATTTTCAAAATACCAATAGAAGAATAAATTGCTTATATTACCATTATTATTACTTTTAGAGATAGAGAGTGAGAGAGAATGTGAGTGGAGAGTGAGGGAAGTACAGAGGGAAAGGGAGAGAGAGAACACCCAGCAGGCTCCATGCCCAGCACTGAGCCTGTCTTGGGGGTCAGTCTCAGCATCCTGAGATCATGACCCAAGCAGAAATCAAGAGTTGGATGCTTTACCAACTGAGCCACCCAGGTGCTCCTCAATTGTTTATATTATAAACCTGAGTAATAATTTCTGAAGTCTTCTACACAGTACTAGCAGATTTGAAAGTAGATATATTCTCATGGGAACTGATACCTTCATTTCAAGGGCAAATTAAATAGTCTTTGCCAAGATCATGCTGCTGAGCTAAAGTATTCAGTGAGATCATGGGGCTAATGAATTATCCCTTTTGATAAAACTTCCAATTGTTCAAACTCATTTTCAATAAAAATTTGGCAATACTTTAGGGTTACTTAGCTGGTTTGGTATAATTGGAAATGCATGCTTAATAAAGAAATGCAGTAAGAATTAAATTGAAGAGATGCTCTAAAATTTAACTTCTGAAATTCTTACATTTGAGGCTTGAAGTTGCTGTTTTAATTCAGAACACACCACACATTTTAAAGCGGATAGCATTTTGGACTCAACCTCCAGGTGAAAATTATTTTTTTGCCTCTTTAAAGAGAATCCAAACCTAACAGAAATAGAGATTAATGGACAATGGGAATTTTATGCATACAAATATGTATCATAATATTTTACAATTCCCAAATCATGATGAGTCAACAATGGGTTATAGCATTACGGAAGCATAAGAAGATTTAGGTGACAATCGTGAAACTGATCTTACAGACTCGTAAGTCTTTATTTGATAAATGTTCAGCAACTACAGCCAAGTTGGACACTCAAGTTTCCTTGAATCCTATTATTTTACAATTAACATGTGTCCTAAATCCTGCAAATGACTCAAGAATGATATTTTAGGTCAACTTACAGGAGCTGTTACAGATTTATCGATGGGTTATCAGTAAAATGGGAACGTATGGGAAGAAGTCTAAAAAGTGTGTGTGGTGGGGGAAGGGATTGAGGAAAAGGAAATAGCCCTATTCCAGTTACCTATTGCTGAAATAAACAACCCAAGACTTAGTGTTTTAAAATAAAAACTATTTCATTTGCTCACTGTTTCTGCTTTGGGCTGGACTCAGCTGGACGGTTCTTCTACTGTTCTTTGTCAGCAGTTACTTATATGGCTGTGTTCAGCTGGGGGATCTGTTGGGGGCTTGAATCAGCTGGGACACCAGAATGACCAAGCCTGTCTCTTTCTATAGTCTCAGGACTTCTCTTGATCTACACTGTGCCTATAAGACAACAGGATTTCTGACATGCTGGTTGGGTCTTTCAAGAGAGCAAGAGCAGAAGCCACCAGGCTCTGGAATGGACACAGTGTCTTTTCTGCCACCTCTTAGAACCAGGGAGTCGGTTCAGAGTCATTACACAGGGCATTCCTACCAGGACTCATGGTTCACCAAAGGTCACCAATATAACAGACTGCCACAAACTCAAAGCTATTTATGTCTGAAAATTTTATGAAGTGATTTGGGTATAGATCAGCCTATGTTTTGACTGGATTTAAATACTGCTGAATTAAATTTAACATTATAAATAGATACTTTCCTATAA
This sequence comes from Mellivora capensis, assembly GCA_004024625.1. Classification (NCBI taxonomy): domain Eukaryota; kingdom Metazoa; phylum Chordata; class Mammalia; order Carnivora; family Mustelidae; genus Mellivora; species Mellivora capensis. Next base: position 37,704 of record PISX010011377.1, on the reverse strand, counting down.
ACCCTGGCATGTTCAACACTTTATAAAGGGCAGGGATAGAGCAAAGTACCTTATATAATTTATTTCTTTATTATACCACCTAGTGAGATAGGTTTTCATTATTAGCCCTATTTTTGTAAATGGAAATGGACTTAATCACGGGGGTAACATCTGAGATACTTAGCAAGCATTCTGCACCCAGGGAACCTTTCTACTTTTCACTCTTTGCATGGTATTCAATAATACATGAGATATTTAACACTTTATTGTAAAATAATATTTTTGTTGGATGATTTTGCCCAACTGTAGGCTCATGTAATTGTTCTGAACACACTGAAGGTAGGCTAAGTCTAAGCTATGGTGTCCAGCAGGTTATATATATTAAATACATTTTCAATTTATGAGATTTTCAATTTATAGTGGATTTATCAGAACACAACCTCATTGTAAGTTGAGGAAGATTTATTTATTTATTTATTTATTTATTTTAAAGACTTCACCCATTTGACAAACAGAGATCACAAATAGGCAGAGAGGCAGACAGAGAGAAAGGGGGAAGCAGGCTCCCTGCCGAGCAGAGAGCCAGACACGGGGCTCAATCCCAGGACCCTGAGATCATGACCCGAGCCGAAGGCAGAGGCCCAACCCACTGAGCCACCCAGGCGCCCCTTGAGGAAGATTTATATTTTACCACATGTTCCAATGAACTTGCTGAAATTCTATTAAAAGACAAGCCTGGCCATTCTATTCACTAATTTGAAGAACCTCTTTCTGGATCAGTTTGGCGGTGTATTCTCCATATATTATCTTCTTCAGATACTGCTTATAGTGTAGGCAAAGTATCTTGGCCAACCTGTGGTCTCTTTACAACATGGACCATAGTGAGATATGATTATCTTATAAATCTTTACCAGTAGTGCTAAGTTTTGTGGAATCAGAGGCTGTGTTACAGTTTTTTTTCCCCCCCAAACCTCCAGTATTGAGCACCCTGCAGGAACCAAGTAGGAACTCAATCAACATTTGTTGAATGAATGTTTGATTGTGACAAATACCTACATATTTTTCTATCTGTGTTAGTAAGCAGTGCCACTGAATGTCATTTCATTCATTCTAAATGATCGATTCTGCCACTGAAGCAGAAACACAATGAGCTGATGCAGATGAATTTAAGAAGCCCTTTGAGGACCTTTCTTCCATGGAATGTTGCCTGATAGAACTCAATGCCTCACACTGTCAGATATGAATTATTCATTGACAGCTCACTCCTACATCATTATACCTTTCATTCTGCTGTGTCTGCACAGATAGGATTGATTCACACATCATACTCTGTAACATTTATAATCAGAAAGACTGGAAACATTTTCACAGAGAAGAAAAACATGTAAGAATGTGCTTAGGAGAACCACACTGGTAATTGGTTCTCCAGTTTCCAACTAAGCAAGAGAAGTGCTGGAAGAAAGAAAAAGTGTGTTGCTTTTTGTCAAAATATTCATTGTTTAAGAATTGATTAAAAAATAGAAACACATATTTTCAAAAGGTATAAGAAATATGAGTCAATTTGTAAAATCGTATACTACATGTTCCAAATAGGGTATTTTGTTGGCAATGACTAGAAAACACTGGTTTAGAAAATGTAAACAGAATCATTCCAACCATGAAAATGTGTGAATTAATACCGTTATGAATTAATTATCACTGCATGTGCATGTGTGTGTGCATATGTGTGCTTACTTTGTTTAGTCTTTCCCATGAGAAATAAACCATGACTATTGCATTAGACAGACAGATCCTTACACATATGAACACAGACATTTTTACATAAAGAAAGCAAAAGCAAGCAAATCAAAGTGAATCAGACATGAGGCTGAATTTAAAGAAAACTTAGACACATTCTACCTCTTCTTTTAATTTCCTCTCTGTTTACACACAAAAAATGAAGTACTATGTGCCCTATATATTATGAGTTGACCAGGAATGGAGTGGTGAACAAGACAGATATAGTGTCTGTGGCATGAAGCTTAGAGTGTCTCTGATGACAGCCTTTACTTAACCTAATATGGCTCCTTATTATTTATTTATTTATTGAGAGAGCAGGAGCAAGGGGTGGGACTGACACAGAGCAAGAAGCAGCCTCCCCACTGAGCAGCGAGCCCGATGTAGGGCTCCATCCTAAGACCCTGAGACCATGACCTGAGCCGAAGGCAGACACTCAGGCCCCTGAGTCACCAAGATGCCCTTCTTATAATTTAGTTTTTAATAGAGTTCTAGAAAGTGCTGCAATCTTTTACACAACAATTGCAAGTATAAATTTACATTGAATGAGTAAAAGGAAATTCAGAAAACTTAATGCCACAGAAGTAATTTCAGCTCATAAAATTTAGATACTAGAAGTTTGTAAATGCTTATTAAAACAAGATTATTTATGCTATCATATGATGTGTCCAAGGATCATAGAGATTCCAAAAAGAATGAAAATGTAAGAATTCAAGGTGATTAATAATGCAACAGTGGTGCAAAGATATTTATGATATTAAGATGAAGATAAATCACAGAATCATACGCATTTGGTTGGGAGGGGATATGTTGTAACACAAGGAGAAAAGCAAGCTCCCACAGATCTGTCTATATGGGCGTTAGGTTTTTTTTTTTTTTAATTCGTAAATGTTTATGGTGAAACTCTCTTATAAGGTGTGTACTATATACATCATTACCACAATTTATCACGAAAAATAAATATATTGGACATTGAAGTAATTATGAAACTTGCAGGCAGATGTTTTGTGCTTAAACTATGCAAAGGGGGAATGGCAGAAATGCTTGACCAACCTGTCTGGTGCTGCATGCTCAGGCTCCTGGGGTTCCCCAGCTTTGCCTCCCACTGATCCAGCCCTTGACCTCTTCTCCCACTCCCTTATTGCTTCATGCTACCAACCACAAAAGGGTGCTTGCAAATGATATGCCCCCTTGCAGAAATATACTTTCTACTCTCCTTTCAACCAACATTTCCAATTAACCTTTAGGTCTCATGTCACAAACGATCTCAGCTAGAAGCTCTTCCTTAATTGCCATGGCTATGGAGAATCTCCACTGTGCCCTCTCAAAGCCCATGAACTTCCCCATTGTATTTATGGCAGCCTTAATTTTAGATGCATAAATACAGTAAATACATAAATTAATTGCATGTACAATTTTACTTGTAGTTTTACCTACATATTAATATAGGTCTCTCCCACTACACAAGGTTTACTGCAGATCTGTCACATTGTCTATTCCTTTTTTTTTCAAAGTTTTATTCATTTATTTGAGAGAGTGAGCATTAGTGGAAGGGAGGGGCTGAAGGAGAAGGAGATAAGCAGACTCCCCACTGAGCACAGAGCCCAGGGCTCCATGCCAGGAACCCAAGATCATGACCAGATGCTCAACTGATTGAGCCACCCAGGCTCCCCATGTTGTAGATTCTTGATATATGTTTATTAAATTAAAAAAATAAATGGGAAGTAGGAAGCATTAGCCATATCTGAGAGTGTTACTGTAAATTTCGAGGATCAACTATTTTTGCAGTTTTAATAGTTTTTAGAACAATGATTGGATAATTTTTGCTACCTTGTTATGAGGCAACTGTATTAATTTTTACCAAAGTATAAGCAGACATTTTGAAGGAAATTTATATTTTTGGAAATGATTTAGCAGAAACGATGATATTCCAAAGACTATATATGTGATGGTCACTGGGATAATGGAAGAGCTTACTCATACAGCATAATCTGTCATCACTAGCGATGGTCAATGAAAATAACAATTGGAGAAAATGTGGGAGGAGGCCTGCTTTCTCCCCCACCCCCACTACACTCTTCATTCCTTGGTTGATTCCTGTGCTTGCTTGGCTCCTTGCCTTCTACTGGACCTTATGAGTGTTTAGGAACATGAGCTTAGACTGGGACACACTTGGGCTTGAATGATGGTTTTGCTAGTATATTCTACCCCATAACTTATCTACTTCTCAGCTTCCTAATACATAAAATAAGAATAACACCTCTGCTTTACAGTTTTTGTGAATGTTTAATGAGGTGATGTATGCAAATTGCTTAGCACTTTTCTGGCACGAGTTAGGATTCGATAAATAGTAGGTTTTGCTGTATTATTATTCTTACACTTAATTTCTGTTCTTCTGGTCTTGGCTGCAGGTTTGGGTTTTCTGATGTTCATACTCAATCTTCCTATGGGCATGATGTTTCTATGCTCTTTCTTATCACAATGTTCTAGGTAATATGCTGTACATGGTAGCATGCTCTGTTTAAGATTCTTTTGTTTTAGCATGATTAATGTTAAAGTTTTTTCTTTTGCATTGAAAAAAAAAAAGAAAAAAAAGATTCTTTTGTTTTAGATCCTCCCCTCAGTATTTCCTTCTTTCCTTGCCTCACTTTTACCTCACTCTGTTGCTGTATTTTTGTATTTTTATCTGTTAACTTGCAGGCCCTAGAAGCTTCTGCCTGTGCTGAACTGCTCACTTGGCACACTTGCGGGTGAATACAATCTTTTCTCCAGGCCAGGTGAGAGTCTTTCCAGAGGACTGACCCCAGGGGGGCTGACTCAGGGTAAATCCTGAAAGACCAGGTCTTTTTGCTTCATCTTCGGCCTTTTCTCCTTATTTCCCACATGCTGTCCTCCTGCTCTGAGACAATCCATCAAATCCAAGCATCTTACTCATCAAAACCTTGTTAAGAACACAATTATGTTTTGAAGTTCTCTAGAGTCTCTGAATCCCATAATCAGAATACTGGATGAGGATTATACATATCTCCAAACAACTGATCATTTGATGAGAATATTTTGGTGTATAAAAAGAGCCAGAGAGGAATTTTGGATTCAGGTCTTCTCAGGAGCTTTGAAACTATATTTTATACTACATAAATATGTTTGGTCCTGGGTCCTCAATACAGATAATATTCCTTTTCCCTAGAAATAAGTCATTAGCCCTTAACAAGTCATATTTAGGAATAGCCTGACCTGGAAGATCGATTTTTTTTCCCCTTTCTGTTCACTTCTTCACTGGTTTTACCCTCATCTCTAAAAAGCTCCATCCAGAGCTAGCAATTATCTGGTGACATGGGTCCCATTTGGTTACATAATTCTGATTCAGTAACCTGTTCCTTAACGCAGATGGGTTTCCCCAAAGCACATGAGTGTTTGTTCCTGCCACACTTCATGGCTACTGGCATGTGTGGTGAAAGAAATCTGTAGAGACTGGTCCCATTGAAAACACTAGCATGTCTCACCCTTCACAGCCATGGCAAACTGCCTCCCGCAGTTCTGTTGCCATGCAAAGTCATGTTAGGCTTTTAATGCACTGCCCTTTGTAGAGTATAATTTCTTACAAATAAAAGCAGGAAGCAGAAACCAACTAGCAGGAAATTGAACTGAAGCAATTGGAAACTTAAGAGAGAATTGTAATATTTCTTTGTTTTTAATACAATGAAAGAACCAGTCACAATAAATAACATGCTTTCGGGGCCAGGCAGGGAAGGGATGCCTGTGTAAAAGTAGGAAGTCAGACGATCCATCTCTAGGAATGATTGTGACACATGCAGACAGACATGTGTCCCCTGGTTTATTTGCAGATGTTAATTTTAGGTTGTTTCTATGCAGTACAGCTTCTATTTTTTTCCTGGCCAGTTTAATCTGCTTTATGAAAAGTCCCTATGTACAGTGGAATGATTATGATGGTAATTATAGTAAGATATATTAAATCATAAAGTCTCTGCTAGATTTGGATTAAAAATAAGATCTTCTTTGAATTGCCATGGTTGCATGTGAAGCGGAAGTTTATAAACATGGGACTCTGATAAGGATATGTAAATAGCTAAATAATGAATATATATCCATGTCTGTATCCACATAGAGATCTTTACACAGATGTTAGTAGACACTCACTAAATCTTACAATATGATCAATAAGACAAATGTTATGCTAATCCCCTCGTCATGTGCACATACCTTTTTCCTATGCTTAAAAAAGCAGTAATTGTATTGGTCATAGAGAAGACATGAAGTTTAGTTATCTTCTTTTGGAATTCACCTCGGGCTGGATGATCATTGGGAGAGTGTGATAGATGGGGGCATAGAAAATAAAATAAACTTAATCTATTTTTCTTTCAAGGACCTCTGAAAATTTTACTCTCAAAATTGCTTATAATTTTAAAGATAAATTTACCTTAGACATAAGGTTCCTCATGATCTAGCACCCGTTTGGTCTCTACTCACTTTGGCAAAAGGGGCCCCTTTGCTGTCAGCACACGCTAAAACCTGCAATCTCCGAAACCTCAAGTGTCACTTCATACTCTTCCTACATGTTCTTATACACGGGATGCTCCTTTCTAATTGTTTGGCTGGCTGACTTGGAACTGTAGCTCAAAATTACCCTTCTGACTTCAAAAATCCCTGATATGTACATCTCATATTTCCTGGTATCTTCCTTCCTTCCTAGAAGGAAAGCTCCAGAAGGTTAGGGGATGACCTCATATACCTGTGCCTGGCCCATAGAAAGAGCTCAGTACTTATTTGTAGGGTGACGGAATACATGAGTATTCATAACCTTCATAACACATGATGCTTGCTAACATAAGTATATCTAAGGGAGAGTAACTATTGGATAGTTACACCTCACTATAAATAAATTAAATAAATAAATAAATAAATAAATAAATAAATTTAGTTAGAGTCACAGGAGGCAGGACTATGAGAGAACTGAGAAACTGGTAGCTAGTCTTCTACTGAGGTGGCATCAGAGACAGCATGGGGAGACCTGGGAGAACAGATGACTTTCCCTATGTACTATATCTTTTTTTCTGAGTCAGTCTTACTCCTGGACATATACTTAAATCTAGTTTTTTAAAAGATTTTATTTATTTATTTGACAGACAGAGGTCACAAGTAGGCAGAGAAGCAGGCAGAGAGAAAGGAGGAAGCAGGTTCCCTGCTGAGCAAAGAGCCAGATGTGGGGCTCGATCCCAGAACCCTGGGATCATGACCCGAGCTGAAGGAAGTTAAAGTGGGCTTTAACCCACTGAGCCATCCAGGCGCCCCTCATATATTTAAATCTAAATATTTCAGAATCCATAAAGAATAAACAAAAAGGAAATTACCTTATCATTAAGTTAAGCCTAAAGGCAAACTCACCAGGGGAATAAGATTTAGAATAGCAAAACAACAAAGAGTATGTAGTACACAATAAAACTGTTCTACATCAGTGGTAACTGGAAGAAAAACAAAATACAATATCCGTAGACATAGACAGAGACAGAGACATAGACTCTGATGCCCTGAGTATAGGGAAAAAAACAATATTCTGTACTTTACCCTAAAGAACCTCATAATTCTGGGAAAACTACTATCTACCTTTCACTATTCTGCTTAGGAAAGCAAATTTAGAATTTTCAGAAGAATGTGTTTGATTACATGCTATGGATTCTGGAAAGGAAGATGTTTCAACAAGTTAAAAAGTGAAATTTCTATGTTCCCAAATGAAGAAGAAAAGGGAGAAACTCATAAAGTAACAAGCATGTTTGCAAAGATCTACTCAACGAACTCAGACATTGAGAGCTCATCCTAGGCATATTAGGGAAAGAGAAGTCCTAGGATCCAAGGGTGAATTATAATGTAGAGGTTCATGGAAGGATGTCAGAAAGTCAAAGTTCTAAGCACTGGGGCTGCAAAAACTGGGTTGGATAACCCAGAGGATAGTTTTGGGTTTCGAAAACTGGCTAGCAGTGTGGCTCTCAGAAGAACTTGATGGTGGTGCAATGAACATAGATATCACACAGGAAAAAGACCCTCACAGACATTTATCTCCTCTTTTGTTTGTGTTGAAAACAGAATCAAAGGGAAATGGTTATTTTTAAGTGGCAACTCAAATCCAAGATAGGTTCTAAAGTTCTAAGTGGATTCTGGACCCCGACACACACATACACCCCTGAGCAGCCCTCCGGGAGTTCTGGCTGCTGGCTTATTGTGGTTAAATCCCAGGGCACTGGAAGACCTTCAGAACTACAGAATTCTTGAGAAACACAGCAAATGTGAGTGATATCAGAAGGCTGGGGAGGGGCACCTGGGTGGCTCAGTGGGTTAAAGCATCTGCCTTCGGCTCAGGTCATGATCCCAGGGTCCTGGGATCGAGCCCCGCATCAGGCTCTCTGCTCTGCAGGGAGCCTGCTTCCTCCTCTCTCTCTGCCTGCCTCTCTGCCTACTTGTGATCTCTGTCTGTCAAATAAATAAATAAAATCTTTAAAAAAAACCCACACACACCCACACAAAAACAGAAAAAACAACAACAAAAATAAGAAGGCTGGGGAAAGGCAAATCGCTCCCTCATTTCAACAGCATAATGTGGATTTTACAAACCAGAACACTGAATTTGAGCTTGAGGACAGCAAAGATTCTAAGAATTGATTTTTTTAAAGATTTTATTTATTTATTTGTCAGAGAGAGAGAGAGCAAGCACAGGCAGAGGCAGAGGGAGAAGCAGGCTCCCCGCCGAGCAAGGAGCCCAATGCGGGACTTGATCCCAGGATGCTGGCATCATGACCTGAGCCGAAGGCAGCCGCTTAACCAACTGAGCCACCCAGGCATCCCTAAGAATTGAATATTAAGATATTGATATAAGTTACAAGGATTACAAAGTTCTGGCATAGTTTGCCTGATTTAAAAGAAAAAAAAAACATTAAAATGAGGCTTATCTTCTTGTCAGAAGTATGAAGCGCAAAGATCACAAAGATTTAGTTAACAGCATTTAAATTATATAAAGGAACATGGCATACTTTTTCCCTATAATGTGAATAAGATGATAAAAATGAGTTTAGGCAATCATTAAACAACTGAGGCCACTGTACATGGAGAACACAAATTAATGTGAATCTACTGTATGTGGAGAACACAATGAATGAATGAATGAATGAATCAATGAATCAATGAATCAATATTGTCTATAGAGAATGGTTGTGCTTTTGTTTATTGCATTTAGAAGTGGTAAAACCATTGTAAAAATTTTAATATGGTTGACACATGATCCTACATCAAGTTCAATTATACAGTCTAGTGATTCAGCAAGTCTGTACATTATGCTATGCTCACCATAAATCTATCTGCCACCTACCACCATGCAATGCTATTATATCATCATTGACTATTTCCCTATGCTGGGCCTTTTATTCCCATGATTTATTTATTCCTTAACTACAAGCCTCTACCTCCCACTCCCCTTCATACATTTTGCCCACCTCCCATCCCCCCTCCCCTCTGGCAATGATCAGTTTGTTCTTTATATTTATAGGTCTAAGTCTGCTTTTTGTTTCTTTAACCTATTTTTTTTTTTTTTAAGAGTCCGCATATAAGTGAAATCACATGGTATATGTCTTTGGCCTCTTTCACTTAGCTAATAACTTCTAGGTCCAAGCATCTTGTCACAAATGGCAAGACCATATCATTTTTGTGGCTGGGTAATATTCCATCATATATATACACATGTGTGTGTGCATCTGTGTGTATTTATATGTACATATGTGTACATATACACACCACATTTTCTTTATCTACTCATCTAGTGACGGACATTTGGGCAGCTTCCATATCTTGGCTGTTGTAAACAATGCTGCAATAAACATAGGGATATATATATATATATATATATATATATATATGCCTATATATATGTATATATATTCTTGAATTAGTGTTTTTGTTTTCTTTTGGCAAATACCCAGTAGTGGCTATGATTCAAGATTGTCCATGAAGTTAACCAAAAATAATTGTAAAACTTGCAAATAAGATGAAATAAAAGAATCTGTATCCAAAAATTTTTGGTAGATGGTATGAATAGTCTGTATCTTGAATGTAATTTCAGTGATAATTATGAGATGTTATTCTTGGGTTAAAAAAGAAAGAAGACAATTAGAGAAGGGAAAAGATGAGGCTTGCTGGAAGCTTAGCATGTCTTGCAGATTTGGGTGGGGCATAAATTTAGTATGACCTACCACTGAGATGTTCTGGAAACCAATGCAAAGATCCCAGTCTAGTACATGGGAACTTTATCTGGTATAAGGTCATACTCTGTATCTTTCATTTTAAGAAGAATTGAGAGTAACTTTGTAGGGAAGGGTTCTAGGATAGAACTCTCTACCACATCTTATGAGGAATAATTAGTGAAACTGGGAATATTTGATATGAAGAAATCTAATCTTACTGGTGGCAAGGCAGGTTATACTGGGCCTCCCTTACAAGAAAAGTCTTCACGTGGAAGAGAAGTTAGACTATTCTATGTAGTCCCAAATGCTCAAATTAAGATGAATTGGTAGAACCTTAGAGAAGGCAGATTTTGACATTATCAAGAAGCCCTTAAGTGGGGGGCTTGCTTTCCTTCGAGTACCAGCTAGACTTCCAGATGCTATGGAACAGGAACTGGAGAATAAGAAAGTAACATTAGACTTCAGGAGTCAATGGCCCTTTCAGCATTGAGATTAGATGATTCTGTGATTTGGGGGAATATGCTTTCATCTCTATCCTATATGTAACTCACCATTTAAGAGAAGAAAGGAAAAAAAAAATGAGATCAGAAGATATACGTCACCAGCAATGCAAACATGACTTTTAGGAAAGGGGAGGTGAAGTCTCAAAGTGTTCAAGAATATTAATACTTTTGACAGTTAGATACTTCTAGAAGAAATCACCCCTTGCCATTTCACCTTCCAGAAAGACATCAGAAGGGAGTGTGAGTTTCAAGTCTATAAATACCCTTTTCTTTTGTGTATGACTTTTTTTTTCCTATTACATCATTGAGACTCTTTGAAACAGCAGGTGTATAAGGCACAATCATAGCTATTTAACCAACTGGAATTCCTGATATTCACTTTCTAGGGAGATGCTTGCAATTGACTTGAGGAATCACTACCTAGCCTATAGAAACTGTCATTTCAAAACAGTCACACGGAGGATGGATCAGGTTTGACAAGGGAGTAACAGTGGTGAAATGACGATTATATGCAAAATAAACTCAGGGATTGTTTTGGCTCAAAATAATATGCTTTACACTGTGTCTGAACACTTAATGGTATTTTCTAGTATTCTTTTGCTGAAATACCAAGATGACTCTCAATATAGAACAAGAAAGCTTAAGGCTGAGTCTAAAAATAAGGCACTATAGAAAACAGCTCCCAAACACAACCACCTTGATAGCCACAATTTTATAAAATACACACACCAGCTGGAAAAACATAGATGGGAGATTTGGCTTTGCAAATAAATGGGAAGAGGATATGACTTAGCAAGTGGCTGATTATATTGGTTGACTGAACTTAACTTTACATCTGGGCGGTTTGGCATTGTTTAGCTATCTAGTGGAAACATATACAGTATTTGGCTTCGCATTTCTTTTATTATATAAGCAAATAAGAAAGTTATATCAAGTACATATTATTTTTTTTGAAATTGTTTAGTACATATCCTAGCACAAATTGGACACGGAGTTTTATTTAACTCAGTGAAGATACAGATAGTAACTTTCCACTGTCAATTTAAAATTAACGTGTCCTTCCCAAATTCAGCAGAAATAAACTCTTAACCAATGGAATACTTCCAAATTTCACAGCATACATCAAAATTATATAAGCTTGTGCATTCCTTCTTTCTGTTTGTGACAAATGCTGTGATTTTAGATTCTGTGGCAGGGATTTTTGAATGCTTCATAATTATTTTAATTTCCATCTGAGGATGGCATACTGCTTCTGATTTGAGGACAGTATTTCAAAAACTTCTCAGGAGTAAAGTTGTTATTCTTCCGATAGAGATAATAAATGCAAGTGCCTGTTCATTCTTTTGCCCTACCTTCCTTGAAATAGAAGAATGATTCCGTCTTGGCCATGATAGAGTTAACAGGTCCACACATGACAAGGATCCATGACAAAGGGATAGAAATCATTCACAAGTGAAGCCAAAATAAGCTATTATTGGATGTATCTCACCTCTGAGAAATCAGGTCTTTCTCCACGCCATTCTTTGCATTGGACTATGCCATCATTACCACAACAAGATGGATAAGCTATACACTGATTTCTACCTATAGTTTCAACAAACTTCTGTTTATCCTAACATTACTTGTTTACTGTTGTTGTTGTTTGTTTGTTTTGTGACCCTTTTCCTTCGGAAGCTTTTCCTGGAAATAAAGTTGATAGTTTCTTGGATCAGTTGCCTTATCCCAAATACCCACCTTTACTCCTGCTACAAAATGAGCAACACTCAATTCCATATAAATACCTTTCACTGATTCTCAGGCTCACTTCTTCCTAGTAATTGTTGACTCTATCTCATATGACCAAATTTTTATTATTTCTGGGTGAATTATCATATGATGTCCTAAACCTCCAGTCGATCCTTTTTTTCTGTGTGCTTTGCCTTAGCAAACGTAACAGTCTGATATGCCAAAAACATGTAATGCATTACAAAACCAGTTACAAATCATCTTGATAAATCCACTCTTTTGGATTATCCAGACCATGATTTGCTTTCCAAACTGAATATTCAAGAGATTACGTATCTTTTGGTTTTGGTTGATGGCCCATAGCGGACATAACCAGAAGTGTAATACAGTTTACCTTTCTATTTCTGTTTATTTTCACAGTGATTTGAAAGTGTGTTGAGAACGAGAAAATGAAGTATGTGTTGCAAAGGATACTTATGTTCCATCTTCTTAGGAGCATAGACTGAAGTGAGAAATAATGAAATAAAGAGAAGGAAGATTTCTCTGTTAGATACAAGTGAGTATACTTCTAATTCTGACAGCTTACTGGAAGTTTTGGTGCACATTTTCAGGGAGTCTATGCAAGACTGTTAATTTCAGAAGAAAGATCTCGTATTTGATATTTAGCAGAGCAGTGCTTAGATTTTAAATATGTATATTTTTGATCACGATAGGAGAATCATTTCCAATGGTAAAAGTTCATTACCTCTGAACATTAGAATCAAGAGGAGGAGGGCAAAGATTGGGTAGTAATATCTCAAAAGTATGTGATGGACAAGTCAATGTTGACTTTTTATTTTCTTATCTTATTTATTTATTTACTTAGAGAGTGAGCATGAGCAGTGGGGAGGGGGAGGGGGAAAGGGAGGGAGAGAATCTTTAGCAGGCTCCCCACTGAGCATGGAGCCTGACTTGGGGCTCAGTCTTACAACCTGGAGTACATGACCTGAGCTGAAATCAAGAGTCAGACACTTAACCAAATGAGCCACCCAGGCACCCCAATGTTAACTTTTTATATCATTCTTATATTAAATTTTTTTTTGTCTTTGCAATGTACCTTAATACCTGGCAGGAATCTTAATATGTGGCATTGAATACAACAGGAGTGCTTAATGATTTCTCACTCTTACAAAATTTTACTCACAATATAAGACCTTCTTAAATTCACTTCTTGGGTGACCTTTCTCTGGAGATCCTGTATCTCATTTAAATGACTGATTTTAGAACAATAGTGTAGGGAGATGGTATATCAAAGGAGATTTAAGAGCATATTTTATATTATGTATTCTGACCTTACATTCTAATTATTTGTTTAATTCCCTCTTTTCATCTGTATCCCCAGTTCTTGAGCTCTCTAGCTTTATGAGTGTCATATATGTAATAGGGCACAATAAATACCCAGAGAATATAAGAATGAATCATTGGACAGTTTCTTCTGAGTATCTTCATGTTGTCAAAGTGTCACATTTAAAGGATTTGTTGGATTGGTTCATGAGAGGGGACACTAAAGCTCTCTAGGCACCCAAGGTAATGATGTTTGCAGCTCAAACACGTTACATACACTCAGAACCTGAATCAGGACCCCTGAGTCCAATCTAGTTCTGTTTCCACTGTAACTTGACCTTTGAAGGACTTAGTTACTTTTTTCCTTTGATGATTTTCAAAATCTAGTATCAGTAGTGAAGACCAAACGAGTGTTTTGAAAAATACAGAGCAACATATCCATAGAGTCCTAAGATTTGAGGCTTATGTAAATCTAATTGTGCTAATATTTTGAAATCTGTTGAAAGTAAGATTTTTTTCGTGAAAAACATTAGATATTTTTCTTATGTGTAAGATATGGACCCGATGTTTTAAAGGATTTCTTATTTTAGAATTCTGGTTCCTTCTGAAAGCTTCAGAGGACAGCTGGGAAAGAGAAGCCTCTATTTCTATAGAAGAAGAAAATCCCGAGAGAAGATAGATGGATTTTGATTTAGCAGGAATAGACCTACAAATTAATTCATTTGTCGGGGTTGGGGAAGGTGACTAACTAAGGGAGATAATTTGGAACTGGATCTTCTTCCTTCATTAACAGAGCTCTGCTTTCCTACTGATTTAAATTTATATTCTCACTCCTTCTGGAGTGATAATTCTTCCTTTTGACTGCTTCAGTCCCCACAGACTCCTGGTTGTAGGGCAGGAAGCTGGTTATGTCACATCCACGTTTTTGTTCTATGATAGCCCGTGCATTGGGAGTAGAGCCGATACGGGCAACTGTCACTTTCTGACAGCGGAGTGACGATGGGAGTTGTCATTATGCCATTTTGAAAGGCACAGCATCTCAGGAGTAAACACTCAGTAGTTTATTGGCCTTAATTTGATGTTTGCTCTAATAGATATTTCTGCCATTCTGCTTTTTTCCTCTGTTTCATTTCACTTTATTTCCTATAAATATGGATTTTTTTAAAAACTTGAAGGATCTAGAGCTCTAATTTGTTTTACTTTTGAATGTAATGTAGTCTTACAGTTCTCAAACTATTTAGTCAATGCTACCAGTTACCTGACATCAGCTCACACCCAGTAGCGCTGAAACCTGAAACGGTCAACATTAAGCCCTCAGCTGGGGTCTGCAGTGAGGAGGAACTTCCTACTCTAGAACAGTGATTTGGCACATACTCTTCTTCTTTAAACATCTATTAAGTTTAAATTTCTATGCTTTTAAGGGAAAGATGCTGAAGGGAAACTAAAGGAACTATTTTTAAAACAAGTGAATTACTGAAAATTCCCCTAGATTTAAGGAAAGTGTAATGAGAAACATGAATATTGGGGTCTTTATGGATTTTTAACTACAGATTTCAACTTCAGACCATATCTCGTGATGCTATCCAGAGGAATCATTAACACAGTGTCCCTTGTTACTGCACAGAAGGAGCCGTAAATGTACTTGCACGTCTTTCCACTTATTTATTTCACCGCCTGCCCATGTTGGTGAATTACATCATTACTTTCACATTAGTGAAGTTTATAACATTTGCATAGTACTCCCTCAAATTACTTTTTAAAAAAATATATAGGTTGATTGATCTCTGTGCTAGTATTAAAGATTCAATGCTGATAACTGGTCTTTTTATTATAATTTTTTAATTCCCTAGGTCTTTATTTTGATTTATCTATTCTTTGGCTGACTATTTTTATTAAGCAATTTTTTTCTAGGGAGGTGCTGAGTTCTTGGGTGGTCCAGAATTCACGTCTATGGTTGATGAACGAAGAAGGGAATATTAACCTTTCTCTTATTTTCAAAATATCCACTTCTTCAGACATAGAGTGTTAGGAAGGAGAAGTCAAAGGACACTCATGTTATTCCTTCCTTATGCCCATGTAAAGATTCGCTTTATCTTTAAGATTAAGTAACTGCAGGGTGATTGGCTGGTTTAGTCGGTAGAGCATAAGACTCTTGATCTGGGGGTTGTAAGTTTGAGTCCCATGTTGGATGTAGAAATCACTTTATTTTCTTATTTTTTAAAAGATTTTATTTATTTGTTTGAGATAGAACAGGAGTGGGAGAGAGAAAGCACAAGCAGGGGTTGCAGCAGGCAGAAGGAGAAACAGACTCCCCGCTGACCAGGGAGACTGCTGAGGGGCTCGATCCCAGGACACTGGGATCATGACCTGAGCCAAAGTCAGACACTTAACCGACTGAGCCCCTCAGGCACCCCTAGAGATCATTTTAAAATAAAGTCTTAAAAAGAGATGGGGTGCCTGGATGGCTCAGTCGGTGTGTCTATCTTTGGCTCAGGTCATGAACCCAAGGTCTTTCGATCGAGCCCTGCATCAGGCTTCTTGCTTTGCCACGGGCCTGCTTCTCCCTCACCCTCTGCCCCTCTCTCCTCCCCCACTCATGCTGGCTTCCTCATGCTCCCTGTCTCTCTCTCTCAAATAAACGAATAAAATCTTAAACACACACACACACACAAAGATTAAATAAAAAAAAAAAAGATTAAGTAACTTTACTAGGATATTTTAAAGTTGATTGTACTCTTCTAATTTTTTCCAGGGACTTGGGATGCCTGCCTAGAATGATTGTTGCTTTATTTCAGGAAAACATTTTCCCCTTATATTCTCAGAATTTTTTCCTCCCGTACTTGATGTGATCTCTTTTTGAGGAATACTAATGAAGCAAAACATATGTTGAATATCTTTTTCTGTCTCTGTATCTGTCACTTTTTTGTGATCACTTAAAAAGTCCCTTTTCTGGGCACCTGGGTGGCTCAGTTGGTTAACTGGCTGCCTTTGGCTCAGGTCATGATCCCAGCGTCCTGGGATCGAGTCCCACATCGGGCTCCTTGCTCAGCAGGGAGCCTGCTTCTCCCTCTGCCTCTGCCTGCCACTCTGTCTGCCTGTGCTCGCTCTCTCTCTCTCCCTCTCTCTCTGACAAATAAATAAACAAAATCTTTAAAAAAAAAAGTCCCTTTTCTTTTCCATTTTGTTTTGTGAGGTTTCTTAAGCCTGTCCACTATGTTTCTATGGTTCTAGTTTCTGTTAATTCTGCTTGGTTACTCTAATGTGGCTTTTTTTCTTTAAAACATTCATGCTATTCTTTGATTCCTCTGCTATTTAATTGAACTCATCCCTGACCTCCTTTTTAAAATCTCTGATTGGCATGCTTTTGTCTCCTCTTTACATCATCCTTGCCCCTTTCCTCAGGAAATCATCCTGTCTGCAATTTACTGGAGAAAATGAAGAGTTATCTAAAATTGTTTTTGATTTTTTTTCTTGGTGTATCTGTTCTTACTTGTCTTTTGCTGATTTTTATCTTTCTCTTTTTATTTCTCTGCATTGTGTGGACCTATGTTCCATGTTGGATCCTTTCAGATTATTTTTCTTTTTTCCACAGGATTAGTAGTGTGTTGAGGAATTGTGTGGGAAGGGGCAGCAAGATAGGAAGTGAGTGAGCACACTGAAGTCTTGCTCCCAGGTGTAGCCTGGAAACCCTCTCTCTAGCACTGTTCCGTGCCTTGTCTCAGGGGAGCATCTCTCTTTTTCTTTCAAAAAGGTGTGGCTTAGAATAAAGTTCCTTGATTCACAGGCTCCTGGCTTATCATTTTTAAGACTCACTCACTGCTTTCCTTTCCCTCCTTCAATTTCCTTTGTCTCTGGGTCCCCTCCTCCCTCTTAGCTGAAATACCAAGCAGAAGACACATGACTTCCTTTGCACATTTGTCCTCTGTCCTTCTCAGAGTAGGGCCGAGGTTCACTGAAGACATTCTCCATTTTGTTTTTCTGCGACCCTTTTTTTTAAAGAGAGATTTTATTTATTTATTTATTTGAGAGAGAGAGAGAGAGAGAGGGAATGAGCATGAGCTGGGGGTGGGGGAGGAGGGGCAGAGGAAGAAGCAGATTCCCCACTGAGCAGTGATGGGTTCATCCCAGATCTCAGGACCCTCAGGATCATGACCTGGGCCAAAGGCAGATGCCTAACTAACTGAACCCCCCAGGCACCCTTTTCTGCAACCTATCTTATATACTCTTGCTTTACTTGAAACCAGAGCAGGACTTTGCGAGAATGTGGCACACATTTTATTTACAGGGAAATTCATGTCCTGCTTAAAGACTGAAGAAGTACGCTTTTCTTCTTGCCATCCTCCTTCATATTGGTTCAGATTTGAGGGTATTTATAGTTTCTGGATTGTGGTTATAACTATTTCCTCATATTTTCTTGTTTCCTTCATAATGAAATGTTTTTACCATCCATTTTCTCTATATACATATATCTATATTTAAATTATATATATTTAAATTTTTTTGAAAAATTTTTGGATAAAAGTGTGACATAAAGGTGTGGCTTTGTGTAATTGAAGTCCCACTTTCTCCTTAATACTCTTTTTTTAAAATTTTACTTTCTATTTATTTATTTATTTTATTTTACTTTCTATTTTCTCCGTCTCTTTTTAAATAACTCACTGTTTAAAAATTCTTCATAATCTTAGGAATTTCAAAAGATGTAATTCTTAGCCTTCTACTCTGCTCTTAACGCTCATTGTCCTTTTTGTTACTCTTCCCATCATTTCTCTCTTTTTCCCTTTCTTCATCTCTCTTGTCATCTTGTCCTTCTTCTATACATGCTCTTTCTACTTTAACTATTGCTTCTATACAAAATGCTCCCAAATTTCTTATTTCTGGGATTGGTCTCTCTGAAGCTCTCTATCTACATTGTAATGGCTTCTTGTCTTTCTATTATTAGCTCAAATCAAACCACTTCAAAAACAACATAGCATCTTATCCTCTATATTTGCTCTTTGGCTGAACTTCCATGTTTCCATTAGTGCCATCTGGACAGTGGATAATGGCTTCAAGAGCTATATGACCGGCCCTATAGTATTGCCATGATCCTTCCCAGTTACTTGGTTTTGTTTATTCAATTCTTAATTCTCTCTCTCTCTCTTTTTTCTCTTCTCACTTTCTCTCACACATAGAATTAACTAGCATACCACTTACCCATAGCTAACCAGTAGGAACATTAATATTCTCTCAGTTACTCAAGATTAAATTTGAGTTTTCTTTGTCTTTTCCTTCTATTTTGATTCTCACAACCAGTTAGATTCCAATATTTTCCTTGGCAGTGATCATCTCTGTCCCTGTTTCTCATTGCACTGTTACCACCCTAAGACCCTAATTCCCTGTTCACTGACTATCATTGTAGATTTTAGGGACTCACTCTAAATTCTTTTTCCATCACTCTCACTATATAACACATGCTGCTGCCAAATTAGACTTCCTGAACCAGAACTACACAGTATCACTTCTCAGCAATAATACTGTCTGTGATCCCATCATTCTCCTAATGAACAATTAATTTTTCCACATTCTTTACAATGTGCTCCAACCTGTGCTCCCAGCCTACTACCCAACTGCCAGAGCTCTATCCTCCACTTGTTAGGGTCCAAAACAGACACAAAGCTCATGGAGTTGCTTTTATTCAGAAGTTCTGGTTTCCGCTCTCATGCTTATCAAAATTGTATTCATCTTTCTCAAATGAGAACCTTCTTTAGGAAGGCTTTTAGTTCCCTGTGGGTAGATGTGCTCTGTTTTTCAGCCCCTGCTGTCATCTGCAAGGATCCATATAACCTGGTTCTCTGTATACCATTTATTATATTTCAGCCTGCTGATCTTCTTTGGGTTCCTTTAATACACTGAGTTCTTTCCTCAGGATCTTCACGTTAGCTGTTTAGTATACCTAAAATGTTCTTTCTCTTCTCATTACAATGTGTTGCTCCTATACTGTCAGAACATAGAAAAATTTTCTCCCCCCACCCTTTTAGAATAGATTTTCAGAACCTCCTTGTATAGCAAAGGATTATTTATCTTATGTCTATTGTCTTTTCCCCAAATGACCGACAATTCTATGAAGATAGAACAAGACCCAAATCTATTGCTTTAGCCAGTGTATGCACATTTACTGAATAAGTGAATGAATGAATGAGCACTTGGTTTGTAAATTTTCTTATGTCATGTTCATATTATACTTTCTAATATACATGTTTTTACCATTTTTATAAGGCTTTAAGTCCTTTGAACTAAAAACAAAAAAACAAAAACCATAATAACAGCAAACCAACTTTATATTATTCATCTTGGTATCCCTTCACCTCTAGAATGGGACCAAGCATTTATGAGATTAATAAATGTTTGCAGAATTAAATCAATTTGAATTAAACCTTCAGAACAATATTAAGTTATTGCCAGGACATCACAGATGGTAAATGGCAATCTCCTTTGCTAATAGCTTCCAAGGTTGATGATGAGATAAAATCAGTCAAGCATCTATCAATATGGGTAAAGTTCCTAAATACAAAATCCTCTGTTTTAAAGTCACTGTACTGTTGCCTCATTTGTCATATCAAAATTCTTGGTTTCATGTGCCCATTCTTCCTTAGAGTGTTCAGCATAGTTTTATGTGTCATTGTGAAGAAGATAGGTATGGAGTAACGAAAGGAAGGAGTAAGGCCATTAAAAATAAGTTGTTTGTTTGGGGCAATGTTTTCCTTGACCAAAGACTATGTGTCTAAGTGGTTTTTGCTCCCTTCTCCTTACTTATCTTACTGATTTCAATTTCTCAACCTACTTCTAATGAGATAATGTGCATTAAATTCAAGGTAAGTAACAAGGGGTGCTCTTAAAAGCTTGTGCATTTCAAGCACATGTTGAGAAAGCTACCCAAGTGTTCTGCAGGTGTTCCTTATGATAGAGCTATAATAAAGGTGGAAAATGTGAAGGGGCTTGCTCCTCTGGTCTCCACACCTTCTAGTGCCCTCTAGTGCCTGGAAGGGAGAAATACTGGACCAAACAGCAGATTGCCCTGTCTTTTGCAATGCTCTCTATTAAGTGGTATACTTGAGTGAACTGAAACAACAGCTGGCCCCAACAGAAACATTTTTAGTTTGTGTAGAAATATGTATAAATCATAAAAGAGTGTATGCCCATGAAGTTTATGCCTGCTCTTTTTAGTTCCTTTTTTATTATAGTTGACACAAAATGTTATATTAGTTTCAGGTTGTACAATGTAGTGTTTCAACACCTCTATATGTTACGCTTTGCTCACCGCAAGTGTAACTACTGCCTGGAACCATGCAAGGCTATTATAATACCATTGACTCTATTCTTTATGCTGGGCCTTTCATCCCCATAACTTATTCATTTCATAGCTGGAAGCCTGTTCTTCCTACTCTCCCTCATTCCTTTTACCCATTCCCCAAATCCCTTTCCTCTGGCAACCACCAGTTCTCTGTATTTTCGGATCTGATTATTTTTTGTTTGCCTTTTTGTTTCACATATGAGTGAAATCATATGGTATTTGTCTTTCTATGTTTGACTTATTTCAGTTAGCATAATTTCTTCTAGGTCCATCCATGTTGTCTCAAATGCACGATCTCAATCTTTTTTATAGCTGAGTAGTATTCCATTGTGCGTGTGTGTGTGTGTGTGTGTGTGTGTGCGTGTGTGTGTGTGTGTCTAGTTTATCCATTTACCTAGTGATGGACACTTGGGTTGCTTCCATATCTTGGCTATTGTAAACAATGCTGTGATAAACATGGCATGGGTATGTCTTTCTGAATTAGTGCTTTGTTTTCTTTGGGTAAATAACAGTTGGGATATTACTGGATCATATGGTATTTCCACTTCCAATTTTTTGAGGAATCTTCATACTGTTTTTCAGAGTGGCTGCACCGGTTCGCATTTCAACCAATAGGCCACAGGGCTCCATTTTCTCCATATCCTTGCCAACACTTGTTATTCCTTGCCTTTTTGATACTAGTCATTCTGATTGGTGTAAAGTGATATCTTATTGTGTTTTGATCTGCATTTTCCTAATGATTAGTGATGTTGAGAATTTTTCATGTGTCTGTTGGCTATGTGGAAAAATGTATATTCAGGTTCTGTGCCATTTAAAAATCAGATTATTTGTGGTGTGTGTGTGTGTGTGTGTGTGTTGAGTTGTATAAGTTCTTTATATATATTTTTATATTAATCCCTTCTTGGATATGTCATTTGCAAATATCCTCTCCAATTTGATAGGTTGCCTTTTCATTTTGTTGCTGGTTTCCTTTGCTCTGCAGAAGCTTTTTATTTTTATGTAGTTTCATTTTTGGTTTTCTTTCAATCACTGACCTTTAGAAGGATCACAATATTTTCCTCATTTCATTAACTTTTGCCAATAGAAAATGTTCAAAAACCATCTCAAATATTTAAATAAGCTCTTTATCCATAAAAATAATCTTCCATTTGTCTTACAGTTGAATATGTATGTGGATCTTGAGTAAGGCTTGTTAATTCCTGCAGACATAAACATAACTCAACAGATGTAAAATTTTTCTTTAGGGGTAAAAATAAACAGCTTGTAGGTTTTTAAATCTCTATTTTTTTGTATATATGTGGCTATGTATGTTGACTCCTTTTAAGGTGTTCAAGTTTAAAGATAATGCTGCCATAGGTTTAATGTTCTAATCACATACACAACCTGGATCCAATCTCTGGCATCCTCTTTCCTGACTACGCCTGTTCAAAGCAACAATAACAACCATAACAATGACAACCACCACAACAACACACAAAAACCAGGAGTGGATAATTGGTCACAGGCATCAGAAGGTTATTGATGAAAGTAACTTTTGAGTCCCTACTTTGTGCTTACAATATCCTGTGTTCTTGTTCTCTGTCTGGGCTCTGAGGATGCTTCGATCTTACAATGTACTGGGCACATAAATCCTGTTCATTAAGAATTGCAATCACTGTTCTCATTTTGTATAAACTCATCAGTCATATCCTCAGCTCATTCCAAGGTGGAATAAGAAGGGAAGTGGTATATGTTACACAGTAACTATCAAGTAACAATATATGTCTCAAAGCCAGGGAGTATCCCAAAATGAAATTTGTTATTTTAATATAGTGAAAGCAAAGTTTGACTTATCCTCCCAATACAAGCTAATTCAGAAGATGCCAATAATAAACTTCCTACTTTTTATAACTTCCAGTTTGTACAAACCTGTAGCTTATTTTAGGATCAATAAAAAAATGAATCTATGCCTATCATAATGGTCCACGACAAATTATTTTCTGAGACATAACAGTGATACTCCTTGTGTCATGCAGCTTGGTTACAGATGCGATAGTACAGAAGGGAAACAAATTAATAAATGTGAACAGCATCTTCTTTCTATATATTGGCATCTTCCGAGATCACACATCAGCCTGTTCTTTTGCTTTGCTCCTCCTTTAACCATATAAGAGTGAAAACATGGAGTGAGGCTGACCTTAGCTTGAATCCTGGTTCTGCCTCTTACCAGCTGTGTGATTATGCATTTGTGACCAAGCACATTAATCAATGTCCCTGGGAAATATTTTCTCTTTTGCAAAGCAAGGATCTAATAAGTAACTTACTGAGCTATGAACTTAACTAAGGAAACCATTTGTGCAGCACCTAATGCAGGTCAGGCTTACTAACCCACCCTGTGTCTTCAGCAATCTTAGCAACTGGCACATTCCTAAACATCATCTTTATGCTGGCTGGACCCTCTTCTGAACTGCAGGCCTCCATTGCAATCTTGACACGTTCATTTGGGTGAAATGTCCTGTCTTTAAATTCAACATGTTAAAAATCAAACATGTTTTCTGTTTCCCCAAATCTGCCCCGATTCCTAGTGTCCTTGGTTTCTCTTAAAGGTACCATCATACCCCTTATCCTTGCTTACATGTGGCATATGCTAGCCATCTTTGACCCCTCTCCTTGACTCCTGACCTTCATGGAAGTGTTGTTAAATCCAGCTATTTCTTCTTCCACAAAATTTCATATAGCTGTTCCCATTATCAATATCCCAGTTCAGACCTTGGTTACCTCTTTTGTGAACTCTTTTGTTGGGTTTCCAACTATTCTTGCTGACTGTAGCCTCCACTCACAACATCTCATCTTTATATTTCTTCTTCAAGGATTTTCCTTAATGTCTCTTATCATGTAAGTACTTCTGTCTCCATCTGCATGCCAATAGCTTGACATTTAAAGTCTTCAAGAATCTGATCCTATTTAATTTAAATAACCAATTATCTCCCGCAAAACAACTTTCATTTATGTTGCACTCAAAACAAAAGCAAATAGTCAGGTACAGAACCATCCCCATACTTTGGGCACCTCCATCCACTAAGGCTTTGGTCACTGTTACTCCTACTAGGAAGTCCTCTCCTGTGGAAAGTCGATTCATTCCCCAAAGCTTGTATTAAAAACCACTTGCCCTATGCAGACTTCTATCCTCCTGCTACCCCTTGCTAACCCTGTTTTGCCCTTTATCACTTCCATTTTGTATTTTAGTTCTCTGTGGTTTCATTTTATTTCTGTTACTGGATTGTAGTATACTAGAGAGCATAGCTCATATTTACTTTACATGGCACACAGTAGGCACTAAATAAATGTGGTCTGGAAATTAAAGTGAATAAAGGAACATTCACATAAATATGGAAGTAATTTAGGAAACTTTACTTTTACATTTGTCAAAATGTTTCTTAGCTGGTGAATGCTTTATATAAAGTGTTATGTCATTTCTTTATGATAGAAGAGAATATTTGCTTAAGTCAGCTTGAGAACTATATTTTAAGTCTTAGCACTTGTGTCAAATTACTGTATTTCAAATGTAGATTTCAGATTGCAGTAGGAATATGTATTTATCTTAGTGCTTCTTAATTTATAAGGCTTCTCTGATAAATATAGCATATTTATCAATAAACTATGTAGACTATGTAGATAAAAAACTCTTGGTAACATAATTCATGCTGATCATATATCTTAAAGCCTCACGATTTGCATAAAATCAACATCTCTTCTCCCTCTTAAAGTACTATTTTGTGCTATTTCAAAACTAGCAAAAAGATTTTTTTTTAATATAAAAGGAATTATAGCCTCGTTGAACAGTTTAAGTAAACCACTTTTCCTCATCCTTCCACTGGCGAAATAATTTATATTATCTTTAAAAACCCTAACAGGGTTTTTATGACTATAAAATTTGTGCCATAATGAATCTTTCTTTCAAGTAAAAGCCCAATATTTAGAACAAGAAAAGCCTTAACGTATAGCTAGTGGTACAGGATTTCTCGAACTCCACATGATTGGCATCTTTGTCTGGGTTTTGCTTAGTCTTAGTTTTGCTGTATGGGCTGTTCTGTGGGCTGTAGGGTGCTCAACAACACCCTTGGCCTCTACCCACTCCGACTGCGACAACTACTAATGTCTTCAGACGTCACTACATATCCCTTGGGAGAAAAGATCCCCCCACTTGGGAACTATTATAGTAGTAGAACTACTTACTAGTTTTTATTTTTGTTTTTATTAATTAATCTGTCCAACTCAGGTTTGGGAGAAAAAAAAATAACCCCACTATGCTTTTCCCTTAGTCAACTGTGTATGATCCATGGAAATGTCTGATTCTCCCCATCTGTTAGGGAGCTGATAGTAAGTATTCAGTGAGTGTTCACTGAGTAAATATGTATTGAGTATCTACTATACACTCTGCCTTCTTCTAGGCACTGGAAAAATAGATATAATAAAATAAGGCAACATTTCTGAAACTTATTTTCTAATGGGAGAAGCAAGACAACAAATAAATAAAAACTATAACATATCAAATAATGATAATGGTGAGGCAAAAATTAAAGAAGCAGTGAAAGGAATAGGCAGTGTTATAGTAGCAATGGGTGCCTGGGTGGGGGGATGAGGCTGGAGTTATAATAATCTTATATAGAGTGGTGAGAGCTAGTCTCATTATGAAAGTGATTTCTGAGCAAAAACCTAGTGGAGGTAAGGAAGTGAGCCCTAGGACACTTGGCAGAATAGCTTTCCAGACAAAGAGAACAAGGACAGGGGCCCAGAAGACACAGCGTCCCAGCAATGTTTAGGGATAACAGGAAATTTGGGGTTCTTGGAGTGGAGAGAGAAATAGGAAGTATTCTCCATTCTGGAGAATGGAGGCATATGTGAAGATCACATAAGACTCATAGGTTATTATCAAAGAGGAAGGAATGTCAGGTGAGGTCATATATAAAAATATTGAAAGCAAAAATGTTTTCTATTTCTAAATTGCACTCAGAATCCTGTACATAATGATACAAGGACTCCAGGAGTGATGTCTCTCTGGTTAACCTTTCTTAACAATGCCCACACTCCTGATCATTCACTTCCCTCTTCTTTGATCAAAATTAAACAACCTCCTTCTGTCATATGTGGAATTTAAGAAGTGAAACAGATGGAAAAAAAGAAAAAAAAAGAGATGAATATATGGCATTAGAAAAGAGAGGCAAACCATAAAACAGACTCTTAACTGTAGAGAACAAATGAGGGTTGCTGGAGGGGAGATGGGCAGGGCGATAGGCTAAATGGGTGATGGGTATTAAGGAGTGTATTTGTGATGAGCACTGAGCGTTATATATAATCGATGAATCATTAAATTCTCCATATATATAATCGATGAATCATTAAATTCTCCACCTGAAATTGATATTGCACTATATGTTAATTAACTAAAATTAAAATGAAAACTTGAAACTACAAAAAAAAGTCTAGGAGGCCAATCCTTTAAGATCTTGCTGAGAAACTGTCTCACTTAAATGATGTAGAAATGCACATGAAGGTATTTATGGTTTAAAAATGCTTTACCCCGGGCGCATGTGTGGCTCAGTTGGTTAAGCGTCTGCCTTAGGCTCAGGTTGTGATCTCAGGGTCCTCAGATGGAGAACCACCGGGCTTTGGGCTCCCCTCTCAGGGGAGTCTGCTTCTCCTTCTAATCCTCCCCCTTCTTGTGCTCTCTTTCTTTCTCTGTTTCCCGCTCTCTCTTAAGTAAATAAATAAAATAAAAAGATAATAATTCTTTACCCAAAGATATTTGCATCTTAGAGGAAGGCTTCCTAGAGAATTTACTTTTATTTCTTTAAGATTTTATTTATTTATTTGATAGACAGAGATCACAAGTAGACAGAGAGACAGGCAGAGAGAGAAAGAGAGAGAAAGAGGAGGAAGCAGGCTCCCCGCTGAGCAGAGAGCCCGATGCAGGGCTCTATCCCAGGACCCTTGGATCATGCCCCAAGCCAAAGGCAGAGGCTTTAACCCACTGAGCCACCCAGACACCCCGAGAATTTACTTTTTAAATTGATTTTTGAATGCTAAAAAAATAGATAATCAACTTGAAACCACAGTCTCCTTAACAGACCAGAGAATGAACTACTTAAGGCACTGGGAGCCTTTTTAAGACTTGGACTTGTGTTCTGGGCCTAAGGTCATACACCGTCATCTTATGTTATCAACTAAACAAATATGAACTGAAATCCTCTGATGTACCACTTATTGTTTTTAAGGCTGGAGAGGTAGTGATGAGAAAGATAAGTTCCAGCTTTCATCAAATTATTTTCCTATAGAGTGAAAGAGACACAAAATAAAGTAGTGAAATAAAAGAAAATGAGATCAGTTACTGATAAGCACTACTGAGACCGTTAACATACAGAGATGTCTTAGACAGTGTGCTTGTAACTTCAGATGGGCTGCTAAGAAAAGCTTTTACAAAGGAGTGGTATTTAAGCTGAGTTCTAAATGATGGTAGGAGAAGGAGGAAGAGCTTTCCAGGAGAGGAAGTAACTAGACCAAAGGTAATGATAAGTTTTACCTGAGAAAGAAGCCCAGTGTCTCAGGCCAAGTAAATTATGTAGTCAGTAGAGACATGTTATCAAAAAAGTAGGCAGGGGCCAGGATGCCATTATAAAGTATACTTTTTTTTCCCATCTTTTTTTTTCCATCCAGCAAACAAAGAAGGGTTTTCAGAAGTGAAATGACATGCTCTAATTTGTGTACTTAAAAGATCATGGTTAGGGGTTGAGAATAGATCATCTGGGGGAACAGACATAGGAAAGACTTGAAGTACTGAGACCAGTAAGAGATGAGAATAGTAGTGCAGGTAAAGAAAAGTGGAGAGACTAGGGATAATTTTTGCACGCAGAATCAATAGGAATGGGGCACCTGGGTGGCTCAGTGGGTTAAAGCCTCTGCCTTTGGCTCAGGTCATGATCTCAGGGTCCTGGGATCGAGCCCTGCATCAGGCTCTCTGCTCAGCGGGGAGCCTGCTTCCTCCTCCTCTCTCTCTGCCTGCCTCTCTGCCTACTTGTGATCTCTGTCTGCCAAATAAATAAATAAAATCTTAAAAAAAAAGAATCAATAGGAATTTTTGATGGATTAGATGTGAGGGATCCAAGACGAAAAGAATGAATAGAAGTTCTAAAGTTTTAACTTGAACAACTGGGTGGTTTGGGCTACATTTAGTGAAATGTGGAAGAGTAGAGGTAGGGAAACACATTAGCAAGAAAAGCAAGAGATCAATCTTAGAAATGTTAAGTTTCTGATTCAGATGTGAACATCAAGTAGTAATGTCTAGTTGACCGTTGGCTATAGAAGTCTGGATTTCTTGGGAGAGGTCATGTCTGAGTTTCAGAGTAAAAGTCAGTAGTGTGACTGGTCTTTAAGACAGTGAGACTGGGGGGTCCTTCAGAGAGATTACACAGCTAGAAAGAAGAGATCCTCATCCTTGGGACGGGTCTACATCCAGAGAATGTATGGAGGAAAACGAGCCAGCAAAGGAGACTAAAAAGCGCTGGTACTGATTTAAGAGGACAATTATTAGCAAGCAGTGTCAGAGAGTCCAAGAGAATGGGGTAGTCAATTAGGTTGAAAACTTTGAGGGTCCAGAGAAATGGCAACAGAGAGAAGTGGCATTTGATAGGACTACATGACAGTTACACAGCCTCTCAAATGTTTGCGGTGACCCAGGTATGCTGTAGACACACAGTGAGTACTTGTAAAATAAATTAAAAAGACACACATAATAAAGGCTGATCATACTGATGCATTTTTGATGGCTTGAAAATCATTCATTCTGAAAATCATTCTATTCTGAAATATTTACATGTCCCACCCTAAGTGCCAGACACTGTGTAAGCATGGTGTTAGGGAAATAGAAGATCCAGACTAAATGCTTGCCTCTCTGGAGCTTACTTTCTAGTGAAGAAAGTTAGATAGTAATCAAGTGACAATGTATTTTCACATAATGACACATGCAAAGAAGAAAATAGGGTAGAGGAAATTTAATGGAGAGTTCCTGAAGTGAAAAGAGGAGCTTACAGAAATCTCAGAAGAATGTGGGCCTAAAGAATGAGGCCAAGGCAGCTATGTGACCTTGAGAGGAGTGTTCTGGGCAGAACAAAGATAGAGTTTAAGGGCTGTGGTTGGAAAAAAATTATTGTGTTTGAGGAATTTCCAGGGGCTCAGTGTTGATGGGATGGATAAACAAGGAGGTGATTGTTATGAGATGAGCTGAGAGCTCAGTGGAGGACAGATGATGTGACCTATGGGAAGGACTATTTTGTCATTCAAAGTATAATCGGAAGTCATCAGAGGACCTGGTGGCTAGTTGTGCGTAATCTTGTGTCAGTTTCAGAAAGGTAACACTCTCTACGAGATAGCGGACTATAAAGGATGAGGAGTAACGTGGAAACAGAGATCAATTCAAATGTTACTGTAATACTCGGGCAAAAAAAGATGGTGGCTTGAGGTAGGGTGAGAGAAATGAGCAAGGTGGTAGATAGCAGAGCTGGGACTCCCCCAATGGGCCTGACTTCAAAACTCTGTTCTTTCTCGTTATTCTACACTACCTCTGAAACCAGTGATCCACAGCAATTTGGCGATAATTCGGGAGTCAGTTCTGCAGATACCTGCCAGATCACCAAGAAATTTCTCTTACAACAATACATAAACGTGACAAGCGTGGCACTTGTGTAAGTTCATCTATCTGGGAAATAACAATGAAAACAGTGAGTTAAAAACACAAGTAAGAACAACTTAATGCCTTAGCTGGTGTTTATCAGACCTTTCGTTATTAGATATTGGCTATTTCCAGAAGACCTCGTTTCCGACAATAAATTATTTCTGTGATATTAGAAGGGCATATTTTGTATTGGAAACCTAAAAGAACTAATTTTCATAGTAAAAATAATAAAAATTAATAGGCTATTTCAATTATAAATCAACAAATAATAATCCTACGGTTATATATTGCAACATATTTCTATTGTTGGATCAACCTGATTGCTTGTAGATCTAGGATTTGAGTCATTGTGTCAAGACAACCCCAAACCCAAATTGCTAAATGTCCATTATGGTCTGTGTCATGTGAAGACACTGATTCCCCAATTCTCCAAGAAAAGAAAGGCAACTGAATAATCATCCCTATTTTCCCCAAGAGGCAGATAATGGAGAATGACCCCCTTTTGACCCAAAAAAGGCAACTTTCTTCAAGAATGTGATCTTCTGTTCATGATGCTCTGTCCATGGTCCCCTTCTGCCACATCTTGTTTGCAGTACCATCTCCTGGGTCAGTCAGGGGCTCATGGTGTCTTCTGGGTGCCTCTTAATAGTAACACCTAATAGTTGTCCATGTGAGCTCTGCTTCCTGAAGGAAGCGACTTCCCAGGGGCTATTCCCATGGGGTCCCAGGTATTTTTTATTTCTGCTAGAAAAATACTCAGGTCTGTGGGTAGTGCCTGGACTGTTCAGTTCTTATCTGTTAGGGAAGTTTGCAACATGAAATTCTTCCAAGAATCTTGTTTAAGAAATCATGGGTCTGCATGACAGAAGCAGCCAGCCTCATGAAACACTGTATCATGCCAAATCTTATCTGCGGCTCTGCCCAGAGGTAGAGGCTGGCCCTTGGTTGGTGCCAAATATCATTTTTCTTAAAGGATATTTGGTAGTATAAAAAGCCCTTTATTCCATTCTGACAATACCAGAACCCATGTCATCAAGGAACAAACCCACAACCTTTTTGCATCCCTTCCCATGGGATCAAGTGGCCCGAGCCACAGCTTTGACAATTGCAAACTGGTTCAGGAGAGTGAGATGTACTAAATCCTAAAAGGTTCAAGGACCATATCCCACAGAGTCCCATTGCCCTCTTCTCCCCTCAGGGGATTATAGTAAAAAGATAGAAGTCTTCCACGGAGGTGTTGAGTGTAGAAGGTAATCCTGTTCCCTCACATTGTGAAGGTGGAAAGGAAAATGTCCTTCAAGTCCAACAGTGATGCTCTTGGCTAGCTGACATTGAAGGCAGAGGATGGTTATTACTCGTCAGCATTATGGGAGCATCACTGGAGATCCTGATTCTTTGATGACAACACCTTATTGTTTCACCAGGCCTTACTATGCTCTTTCATAATGTTTTGGAATTTCTCATCAGAGATCAGAATTTGAATTCTTCTTCTGCTCTTCTCTGACTAGGAGAGCTCAGACAGTTATTGTAACTTCTGGATATCTTGGTACTATTTTACATTATGTAAAAATAATGATACCTGGACGCCTGGGTGGCTCAGTTGGTTAAGCAGCTGCCTTCGGCTCAGGTCATGATCCCAGCGTCCTGGGATCGAGTCCCACATCGGGCTCCTTGCTCAGCAGGGAGCCTGTTTCTCCCTCTGCCTCAGCCTGCCACACTACCTGTGCTCACTCTCACTCTCTCTCTCTCTCTCTCTGACAAATATATAAATAAAATCTTAAAAAAAAATAATGATACCTAACCCATGGGGTTGTTGTGAGAAATAAATGAGATGCCATTTATAAAGCCTGGTTACGCATCCTGGCAACAGCAGGTAATCAATAGATAGCAATGATGATCATATATTGCTCTTCACAAAGGAAGAAAGTGAGGTGCATAAAGGAAAGTCACTTGATGTCTCATGAAGACATGTTGTGAATCAATAAGAATCAAGGACTTCTAATATTTTCTGTGGGCCAGGGTTTGTTAAAAGACCAATAGCATACACGTGAGATGTGTTGGTGTCTAAATGGTCCCTCCAGTCAGCACAGAGACCCCAGGGAAGATAAGACGCTCTTTACTCCAGTTCCTTGATTGCTGGAAACCTGCCAGCTGCAACTTGAGAGCCTTGAGCACAGAAACAGGCTGCTGCCGTCACTGCCCACTGGGGAAGCAGCCACACAACTGGATCCCTCTCTTGCTGTCTTTTGGCTCAAGATGAGAGAGAAGAGAATGTCCACCTGCAAGGACACAACACCAAGCAGACAAAGTATCTGGCTCATAGGAAACATCTATTCCCTTGTTACCAGCCCTGCTCCCACCGTTGATCCACTACCTTTCTACTCGTGCACCCTACAAACCACAAAGGACAATTTATGTGAACAAATGTGTCATGATATTATGTTCCTTAGTGCACCCATGGTCTTTGGTATTGAAGTGACTCTTTGACAAAACTTTGATGTTTTTGATTGCTTTAAATGTAAAGCTTGTAGCTGGGACATGAGTGTGACCTGGAGAGGGGAGTAGGTAACCATTGCAATGTAGATTCATATATATATATATATATATATATATATATATATATACACACACATATATATATCTTTTAGAATTTAGTAGATTTAGAATGTAGATTCATATATATATATGTATCATATATATATAGATATATATATATATATATATCTATATATATATCTTTTAGAATTTTAAAATTTTAAAGTGGGAAAAAGAGTCTCAGAAATCACCTAGACCTGGACTATCCAGTATGGTAACCATAAGCCTCTTGTGGCTGTTGAGCACTTGAAATACAGCTAGTCTGAACTGAGTGTGGTGTAAGGGGAAGATAAGCATTTTGAAGTCTTAATAGAAAGAAATGGAAAAATAATGATTTTTAACATTACACGTTGAAAATAATATTTTGGATATAATAGGTTAATAAATATATAATAAAATTTATCTCACTTGTTTCTTTTTACTTCTTTCAAGACAGCTGCTAGAAAATTTAAAATATGTCATTTAATTTTGTGCTTTACACTGAGTTGAACAATGCTGCTTTTCAAACAAGTCTTTATTTTATTGAGGAGGAGACTGAGGCTCAGATTGGTGATATCTGGAATCATATATGGTGTTTTACAAGTATTCAGCCAGGCTACATGACCACTACCTGTGAGGTGTAAACCAGTTAAGTTTTCATAATAGATGTTTTCATGATTACCTTTAGTTTATATGTGTGTATTCTCTTGTGCTTGAAATTGTTATGGTTTTGGTAAGAAGCATGTTAAAATGCCACATCCTCCCATCTGATAAGTTATAAGACACTTGTATTAAAATTTATATTTATCCTTTATCTTTTATCCATAACTTTGAACTCACTGATTTTTAATGGAAAAATTTGTGTTGTTTTTGTTTTTATTTATTTTTTTTATTTATTTTTTTAAATATTTTATTTATTTATTTGATAGAGATTACAAGTAGGCAGAGAGGCAGGCAGAGAGAGAGAGAGAGGGAAGCAGGCTCCCTGCTGAGCAGAGAGCCCGATGCGGGACTCGATCCCAGGACCCTGGGATCATGACCTGAGCCGAAGGCAGCGGCTTAACCCACTGAGCCACCCAGGTGCCCTGTTTTTATTTTTTTAACTGAAAAAATTTATTGAACTAATTTTAGTTACACATTCAGTGGCAAGAAATAATGTAAAGATCTCTCATACATTTTGTGCAATTCCCTACAATGTTAACATTTTGCAAGACTGCGGTAAACTATCACAACCAGGACATTGACATGGACACATGACACCAGTCTTCACTTAGGTGTCCTCAGCTTTCTTGTCGTCATTTGCATAGATTCTGTATATGCTTTTCCAAAGTGTATATTTAAGTATTTCATTTCTTTGAAGAAATTATAAATGGTATTGTTTTTAATTTTAGTTCTGTATGTCCATTGTTAGTACTATATTGAAATGGCTTAGGTATTTGTGGGTGTTTGCTCCTGTGGCTTTGCTCACTTATTAGTCATGGGAACCTTCTTTTTTCACCTTGGCTTGGAGTAGATTCCTTTTTGGGATTTTCTACAGTGACAAGAGTTTTATTATTTCCTTTCCAATCTAGAGTCTTCTTGTTTCTCTTCTTGGCTGTGTGGCACTGGCATTCTCTCAGTCATATGTTGAACAATCATAGAGAGAGTTGATGGTCTTCCCTGTTCCCAGTCTTAAAGGGAAAGCATTCAGTTTTTCGTTATTAAGATGTCAGCTGCATGTTTTCTGTACTTGGTCTTTATCAAGGTAAGTTGACTCCTCTCTTTTCCTGACTTGCTGAGAGTTTTTATCATGAATGAGTAGTAGGTTTTATCAAATACTTTTTCTGTATTAATTGATTTCTTTATATCTTTTTCTTATTTAACCTGTTGATATGGTGGATTACATCAATTTCTTTGTGAATATTGAACCAACCGTGCATAACTGGAACAAATCTCATTTGGTGATGTTGTATACTTCTTTTTACACTTTGTTCAATTCACTCTAAGGTTGTGTTGAGGATTTTTGCATTGAAGTCTTTGAGAGACATTGTTCTGCAGTTTATGTTACTGTTTTTTATTTTACATTTTTTACTGTTTTTGGTTTTGCTGTCTGGCTAATACTGGCCTTATAATTATTTACTTTTGATATGAAAATATTTTCTTCAGGATTTTTTTCCGTCCAAAATCCTGGTTTTAGATGATGGTGTACCCTGCATTTTTTTTTCCTTTTAACTCCTTGTAATTCCAGTCTTTTTACAGGAATTAAAGAAAAAAAATTCTAGCAGTGCTTATTATCTAATCTATTGTTCATCATTAAACAGTAAAATAGAATTAATTAGCTCCTCATGGCCTAAGTGAATTTGAAGATCAAAATTCATGGTATATAGGGATTACCCTAGCTCCCCAAAGCCGTGTGGTGTGGCTCATCCTTCCACAACTTTCCTCATTTACCACAACATCAGCTGGACTTCACATCATCTGCTTTGTACAGATGCTTATATTCCTTTGTTAATTGTAAGAAAAAAGAACTGACTATTAGAGAGAAGGCAAAAGGCAAACATTCAGGGAATGTGGGTCTTATGCTTTTACTGATCCCCTATTTGTGAAGACTGATCAGTCAAATGGCACCCAGGCAGAGTATTCATATTTACGATAGAATTATCCAGGGTCTGGAGTTGAAGATTTACGTGCTATGCTAAGTATAGGTTAAGACTAAGTACCCAGCAGGTGAATTTTTTATGGCAACATAGACCTTAACATTTGATCTGCTAGCAGTATTTCAGTGGTGATGAACTATATATATAGATAGATGTATAAATATAGATATAGATTTGAATATGTATATGAATCCATGTATTGAAATATTCCACACATTTTGAACCATAACATTCTTTTGATGTTGTTTTTGTGACTCATATCCTGAGACTTTATGTTTGTTTGTTTGTTTTTGAGAGAGAGAGAGAACACAAACAAGTGGGAGTGGGGGAGGGGCAGAGGAAGAGGAGGAGAGGGAGAGAGAGGCTCTTAAGCAGGCTCCATGCTCTGCATGGGGCAGGCACAGTGCTGTACACAGAGTTCTACACAGGGCTCGATCTCATGACTCTGAGATCCTGACCTGAGCTGAAATGAAGAGGCAGATGGTTAACCGACTGAGCCACCCAGGTGTCCCTATATCCTGAGACTTTAACATCCAAATATCGTACATGACTTTTTTCCACACATTTATTTGTATAAGCATCAGTTGAGGAGCCTTTATAAAAATGCTGATTCTTGGACTCAGTTGCTAGCAATTCTAATTCAATAAGTCTGGGTTTGGAGGTCCAAAGCCACATATCGAGCTTCACTAGCAACTGGACTTTTTGTGTGTTGTTGCCCAGAATTGTGTAAAATCAATATGTATTATATGAGTTAACTAAAGAAATGCCAAAAGTTTATTTTGCAAAAGAGAAATTTCCTATCTACCCTCCAGAACCTAGATTCTGATTCACATATCACCTGCTTTTAACACCTACCTATTTCATTTGGCAGTTATGCACATTCCTAAATATTGCTTTTATACTAGTAACTTGATTCTTTCTTTGATATTGCTATTAAAGAGGAGGCTATAACTCACTTAGAAACAATGGACATGTTTTTTCTTATGTCCTGCTATTTTTCTAATGTTTGTTTGTCAGAATCAGGAGTCAGTGTTTCCACTACAACGCTTATTTCAATATTGCTCACAGCTAAGACATGTAATGAACAATTTCATTTCTCCCACAGCTCTTTGTGTTGTTGGGTTTTTTTCTGCAGGTAATGATTTTTTTCATTTGTTTAGCTTTGTGCAGATAGCGATCACGTTTTCTTCTCCATCTGTCTCACAAACTTGCACAATCTTTCTCACCAAGGTCAAGCACATGAAATAGTCTGATTGGTTCCATTGTTTTCCCTTGGCTGTACTATGCCTGTGTCCTTTCATCCCACTTCCAGTGTGAACAAGTTTTCAGTATCAGTATTTTTCATTATATTTCAGTATTTTTGAAGGGGTACATGGGTGGCTCAGTTGATTAAGTGTTGGCTCAGGTAATAATCCTGGAGTCCTGAGATCTGGCGCCATAGTGGAATCCCTGCTCCGCAGGGAGTCTTGCTTCTCTTACTGGCCCTCCCCCTGCTCTTTCTCCTTTGTCTTTCTCTCTTGCTCACACTTTTAAATAAATAAATAAAATCTTTAAAAGCAAACAAACATAATTTTGAACATTCTTTTTGCCATTCTCTGTTATTTGATCTCCCCTCATTTTGGTGAAGTTTATTCAGTGGAGGTTTTCTAAGACAGGGTGCATTTAAGGTACAATTTTGATACATGTATTTGTGATAATGTCTTCATTTTGCCATCATGCTTGATTGATAGCTAGTCTTATTAGAAATGTCTAGTTAAATATTATTTTCTGTCAAAATTTTAAGGGATATTTTCCTATGCTACAAAAGCTAGATATTATTCTGATTCCCAAGCATTGCATGCAGAACTTTTCTCATATTATTTTTTGATGACTTCCTCTATTTTTTCTGAATTTTGACTTCCTAAATAGATCCCCAATTTTGCCTTTTTTACTTCATTTTCCACTTATTTTCTCTTCTGTGTGACTTCCTGAAAGAATTCTCAACTCTACCTTTTAGTCCTTCTATTAAGTTTTATTATAAGCATCATAATTGTAATAACCAAGATGTATTATTCTTGTACTTTTAAATAAGAGCTTATATTTATCTCATGGATGCTATGTCTAACCCAATTTCCCTGAAGATATTAATCATAATATAGCTTGAACTTTTCTTCTGCTCCTTATATTGCTTTGGTTTTCTCTGGCTTTCCCCCCTTCTTTGCTTATTTTGCTCTTTGTCTTTAATGCAGAATTTTCTGTAAGTGATCTCTTGTTGTGCATTACTATCCTTAAACTCTGTGAGCTTGACTGGGGCTTGATGGATGTTACTGTTGGGGAGTGCTTCTCTGCTCAAGGGGATGTGCCCACAGGGGACATCTGGCTGTATTTGAAGACACTTTTGATTGTTGTGGTTGGGTAGTGTGTTCTCCTGGAGTCTGGTGTGCAGAGACCAGAGATGCTGGTACACATCCTATAGCCCACAAGACAGTTCCCCCACAGAGAATTAATTTCTGCCAGTGTCAGTGGTGCCACTGTTCATAAACCCTAATGTAGGGTGATGAGGGGACAAGGTGTCAATTATTCCATTGAGTTTTTGTACATACTATTTTATTTTCCCTGTGCCAGTCAATTTTTTAGGAAGAATTCTCCAAACTCTTGCCTACCTTAAGGAGTAGAATGATACTTTAGGAAGGCTATTATAGTGGTACAGTTTCCAAAAAGTCTTAACATTTTTATATACTGTAATTCATTTCAAATATAATGGATTGTTTTAGTTCTCTCTCTTCTACCCTCCCACGCACATGCAAAT
This sequence comes from Mellivora capensis, assembly GCA_004024625.1. Lineage (NCBI taxonomy): Eukaryota > Metazoa > Chordata > Mammalia > Carnivora > Mustelidae > Mellivora > Mellivora capensis. The sequence continues at coordinate 120 of PISX010011377.1, read as the reverse complement.
AACAATAACTATTCTCTGGGCCTCTATTCATCTACCATTCTACATGTCCTAAAAATATTTATAAATTCATTAAATTTGACCTTTCTCATGAGAACACTTTCACGCTATTTTCTAAAGTAA
>PISX010011376.1:0-65481 GCA_004024625.1 Mellivora capensis | reverse complement strand
TCTTTTGGGGAAGCCCAGAGTTTCCCAGCCTCTGTCCATCCTCTGGCCCCAAGCCAACCCAAAAGCATAGATTCTGTCCTTTGCACCCACTGTACATGCATATATCGAATGTTCACATATAATAATGACAACTAGTATTTGTTAACACATTTTTATGTTTTGAAAGCGTAACTCATGGGCATTTAGGTGTCTTATCACACTTAAGTGATAAAACAACCCAATTACTGGGATGTGATGACTTAAAGACCTTTTTTTGCAAATGAAGAAAATGAGGCAGCAAAAGTTCAATGACTTCTCAAGGTCAGAGCTGGTGAATGATGGGAGTATAACTCAAGCCCCAGGGCCTTGAGTCACATTCTCATGTTTCTCCTCCCTGACTAGGAAAGGGTGTTAGCAACCACATTCATTCATGACAAGAACAGTAGGATCACACTGTACCTGTCTCTCTCTCCTTCCTGTGTCTCTGTTTACACAGGGTCTCTAGTTTCTCTTCTTCTCTCCCTCCCTGTTCCATTCCCTTCCCTTCCCTGCCCTGCTCTGCCTTGCTCTTTCCTTCCTGTCTCTCTCTCCCCACACCCCTTCCTCCCTCCCTCTTTCTCTCTCTTTCCCTCTTAACTTGGATTTAAATGTGATAAATGTGCAGAAAAGCTCCATTACAAGGTGGTCTCATCTACAACATGATCCTGGGGCAGAAAGCCCAAGAGGGGCACTGCAATGAGTCTTAGTAAGTTACTTTGGAGCCTGAGCTGGTTGCATGCGTTGTTGCCTCACAGGAGGTGAAATTCTCATGAGATGTAGCATCTCCTAACACCTAACAGTGTGGGCTCACATGGAGGGTGAGAAGATCCAGGTCACTCAGAGTCAAGGCCAAACCCCTAGTCCCTCAGGTCCCTTCCTAGTGAATCCTTTATATCCATCACATTTTGATGCAGTTGCCTGCCCAACATCTGTCTCCCCACTTGACTGAGGTATGTAGGGCATAAGGACAGTAAGAACCGTGTCTGCTTTGTTAGCACTGTCCCCTTGGTTCATAGCACAGTGTCAGGCCTTGAGTAAGCTCTCATAAATATGTGGGGAGTAAATAAATGAACGAATAATGAAGGACCAATGGAATAACAATAGCTTAATATGTCATTCTTTTCAGGAGCACTTGCATTTTGAAGGAAGATTCTAATCAAGGATGACTCTCAAGCACACGAGAATTCTCATATGGAAGGAATTCCACACGGAAGGCCCATTCTGGAGTGAAGGTGAGAAGGAGTGCATCTTTCCAGCATTTCTCAAATAGTACCCAGCAGTTACCTTGATATTAAATCAGTCTCATCACCAAACCTAAGAGTGGTTGGACCTCAACGAACAGGGATTTTGAGGAAGTTGAGAAAAAACTTTTTAAAAAGGCAGCTGGATTTGACTTCATTCCACCCCAGATGTCCTTTCTGTGAGCCTCTGATTATTCTATCCTGAATGTGAAGCAAACGTGTAGAGGTCTTGAGTCACAGCCTAGAAGGCCAAATTCTTATGGGACAATAAAAATCTGAACCAAATGCTGGCCCTGCTGGGTCTGTCTGTTATTGGAATTAAGTGCCCCTTTTCATTTTATTCAAACTGAAGAAACTTTCTGGCAGGGTGTCAGGTTTCAAACAGAAATGTCAGCCAAGGGCTCATGAGGCCAAGATCCTAGCAAACTTGAATCAATTTACGCTTTGGGTAAAACTTCATATGGAATTTAGTGGTCTGGTGGGTCCATTTGTTACATGTTCTTCATTTGCATGTCCTGGACTAAACCCCTGCATGGAACTGTGTATAAAATTAGCCTCAGAGACCAAAGTAATCTCTTCTACCCAAAGTGAGGATACCTCTGTGGATGAGTGTGAAGGAAATACTAGAGTGATTTTCGTCACCAAGAGCAGAAAAGAATGTGAACATGTTCCAAGCTTGATTCAAATGTTGATCTGATACAGTCAAAATTAACCCTATTTGTAATAATAACAACAATAACATTTATTGAATGTTTAATATATGCCAGGTTCCATACTATGCACCTAACATTTATTGACCCATTAATCCTTCTGATGATTCTACCAAGTAGGTTTTATTATTTGCTCTATAGTGTAGAAAATGAAACAAAGAAAGAGAGGTTCAGAAAAGTGCCCAGCTTTCAAGACAGCAAAGGTCAGGATTGAAAGCTGGGCCGTTCATGTTGATCAGGGACTGGTGGGGTAATGAATCCAACAAGCATTAATATAAGTAAGATGCTTATGGCAGATTTAATTGGAATTTTATACCCCATCTGTCATTTTTTAGAACCCTATTTTGGTGGCAAACACAGATGAGCCACACAGTAGAACTTGGTTTTCTCTTCAGTTGTTGGTATAAAATGAAAGCACTGGGATCACTAAGAGAAAAATACAGTCTTCAAATGCTTTTGCTTTGTACTGACACACTGAGACGGGTCAAGATGCCCCATGTTCTCTGGGACGTTGAGGAAATGTGTAAGTCACTTTTTTGCACTCTTAGCATGGGATGGAGATACAACCAGGGATTGTCTAGGACTCCCGTGGCTCTGAAGATCAGAATGAAGCACACTGTGGCCAAAAGGAGATGCCGTGATGGGAGATTGGCAGGCCTCACCTATCCGCTAAATGATTCACAACTATACACTTGCTCTTTGCATCAAGTTTGAATCAAACCAAACCTAATCAGCAAATATATGAAAAGGTGCCCAAACCCAGCAATATGGATGGAAATATAAATTAAATTATATTTTTCACACATCATTTTGGCAAAAATTTCCAAGTTTGATAATATCAATCATAGCAATGATAAGCGGAAACAGGTCTGTTCTGCTGATGAAAGTGTGAATTGCAACAGCCATCCTGTAAAGCATTTTGGAAGTATTAAAAATGTATACCACCTGTGAGCTAGCAATTCTGTTTCATACATATTTATTGTTCACTGCATCATCATTCATGCTATCAAAAAGTTAAAGATAGCTGAAATGTAATACATCCAAACCATGGAAGGTTATAGAGCTCATAAAATGATACATATTTACGTACTAACAATAAAAAATGCTTAAGACATACTGTTAATTTGAAATATCCACACAGCATGGTATTATCCAATGATATTACTACACTCCCCCCACACAATGTACAGGAGAAAGGAATGGAAAAACACACACCAAAGGGCACCTGAGTGGCTCAGTCTGTAGAGCACTCTACTCTTGGTTTCGGCTCAGGTTGTGATCTCAGTATTGTGAGATGAGCCCTGAGTGTGCTGGGCTCTGTGCTCTGAGAGGGTCTGCTCAAGACCCCTGTCCCTCTGCCCCTCCCCCACGCACATGTGCCTGAGCGCTCTCCCTAAAATAAATAAATCTTTAAAAATAAAGAAAAATACATACCACACTCAGATTAGATTAGCCCTGGGGAAGCTCCAGCAGTCAAGAGCAGTGGTCACAGGTTCTGTCTATCATTCATTCATTCACCAAATTATCATCTAGCATCTTCTGTGTTGGGCACCGATGCTATTTTGTGATCAAGAAAACACAAAAATCCTTGCAACCATGATACTTATGTTGAAGCATTACTGTTTTGTTAGGCATGTTTTTAGAACAAGAATGTACTTACATATGACTTGTGTAATTAAAAATAAGTAAAAATAAAAGCAAATTTAAAAGCACACTTTTCTATTAACAAAATTTCAAGTGACCACTTTGGCCTTTGAGAGCCTTTCAAATAGTTCCAACCATAATTGTGTATTGGTGACTGCCATGTGGCTAATGTAATTCCTTGAATGGCCCCCCTTGGATGGTTGGCACAGACAGGTTATAGTGATAATCACACATAGCACAAGGACTCACACAAAGGTCCAATCTTTCTATTAGCATTTTTGGGACATCATTAGGCACAAAGTAGGAGTAAACCCCAATCTGATTACACATATAGTCACCAAAAGACATGATCTTAGCATCACTATTCATAATAGCCCCAATCTGGAAACTACCTAAATGTCTATCAATAGTTGAAAAGATAAATAGTGTGCTATATTTACAGAAAAATATTATACAGAAATGAAAATCTATGCATTATAACTATATGAAACAACATGGAAGAATCCCCCTGACACGGCGTTGAATGAAGGAATCCTTTTGCAAGAGTAACACACAACCTAATTCCATTTGTATGATCTTCAATAACAGGCTAAACGACATGTGACACCAGAAAGCCAGAAAGCCAGAAAGCAGGACAGTGGTTATCTTTGGAGGGGAGCAGCAGCTAGGGTGCATTATGGAGGCTCCAGGGTGTAATGGGGATGCTTGGCTTCTTGCTCAGTTTATATGGGTACATTTCATTTATGAAAATTTGAGTTTTACAGTTATAATTGTGACTTCCTTAATAAGTATATTCTACTTCCATCAATCATTTACCAAAAGAAAAAAATTAAAACCTAAAACCCTGAAATCCAATCATGAATCTCATCTGGGGCAAGTCAGTTTTAGCATCTATAAAATGGGAGAAGGATTTGCTAGCTGATCTGTAAAGGCCTTTCCAAATGCATAGTTCTGTGTAAAACCTCTTCCATTCCAATAATCAACTTCTGAAGCAACAGGAAAATAAAAACAGAGAATAAGCCTGGGGTCATTTATTATTTGAATTTGTAGAAGGCTTACAAAATCACGTGTATCCCATTTTCAAAGCATTTTGTTGTAACTTAAAGACACAATTAATGAACAAGAGTAATTCTGTCTTCCAGGAAAATGCAGGGAGCTAATTCTTTCCCAAAGATAAATGTGAACATGCCAAATGTTGCTTCTGCCAAGCCTCTTCCTATCATGCCAATTCACAAGCCCTGTGATGGGAGAGTCAGCAATTACAGAGGTGGGCTGTTCCTGGTAGGAAGGAGGCAGCTACCGTGCTCACGACCTACCGCTCTTTGAATAGGCACTTCCTCTACGAGGGGAGTTGTTGGTTTGTAATTTTCCTCTTACTGCTACTGGAAGTCCTTGAATGGCAACATCACAGCTTGTACCCACTCACAACAGGAAAGTCTGACATCCGTAGACACTCTTGGCACAAGAGGAAGAAAAGTCCAGTCCTGTGTGTCAGTTTCTATATTAGAACCAGGAAAGTAATTTCTATAGCGTAGACCATGCTGTAATCTTCACGTAAAATGTTGGGCTCCACGCAGGGAAACTTTTCCTATTTGTATCCAAGCCTCACTGACATTTGGAAGGCAGGACCTCAAGAAGGGACTTGAAGGACCCCAATAAACACCAAAAAACTGTGCTGGTTCTAACCACAAGAAAAGGTGCTTTGGAAGTGGGATACAACTTCTAATGAATGCGCTCATTGTAGGGTATGGGTACTGTTTTGTCTAGGAGAGCTGAGCCTCATGTGAAGGGTGGGTTCTCAGAGGAACGCTGAATGTAGCAGCTGAAAATAGGTAAGCACAAAATCTGAGAGGGTGCTTAGGGCATCTAGATCAGCTCTTCTCAAATAATCACAGGTGAAGAGCCAGTTTTGTTGTTTGATTTCACTTCGTTTGGTTAATTATTTCTAAGCATTCACTGGTCAATACATTTTTAAAAAATACAATAAAAATGAATGTTTGAAAATGGAATAAGGAGACAGGCAACGTAGAAGCCCCGATTTCTGATGACTAGTTTCAACAGAAATTATTCTGTTCAATGGCTAGAAAGGTTCATAAATGCTTTCTTGTTGATCTGGGTGCTAGTCAAATAAATGTATTTAGTTCATGAAAATGTGTTGAGCTGTATGCAATCTATCCACGAATTTACTGCTAACACGTAGTGGTCTGCGGATTTCTGGACCATGGCTCACTGGGTGCTTTCTCATTCTCCCAAGAGTATTCTTCTTTGAGAACAGAGAATTAACACAGAGAATTCCCCAGACTAGAGGAAAGGACCTGGGGACAGGATATTGTGGTAACAAAGGCGACTCAAGAGGATGGAAGAATGGGTAAGAAAGTATTTCTCCCAGAAAACAAGATTTTGATGATGAAGCAATTTTTGGTGATGATGGTGAAACCTGCTGTTTTCCTAAGCGAGGACCAAAGAGCATCATTAAACAATCAGATGAATTCTGTAGAAGGACGCACAGAGATCTCTGCTCGTTGTGTGTGACTAATCCAGATACTAATCAACAAGTATGTACCACATGGCATACTAAAGTTCTCATTCACGTCAATGAGGGGACACTGGGCAGGTAAAGCGTCACTACTTTCCACTCATTTCCTACTCACGAACGGCAAATGTTAAACCGATTTTTACAGCATCAATTTTCCTGTTTCACCCAAATACCAAATATAGGAGCTCATGTCGATATAATCACAGGTAATGATTCTTGAAAGCAAATTTAGAATGCGAGACAATTACAGCAAAACATTAGGAGAATCAATTGTAGAACTATTTTAAGTCACGGCAGTAATTTCTCACCGAAGCAAGCCAACTCTTCTCATATCGTTTCAGTATTTTGGAGAAAAGAGACTTAAGTAGGTAAGACACAAGACTGAAATCCTACAAGCATTTTAGTTTCCAGTCCGAGGCAGCTGTTGGGTGATTTCACCAGTATGAGAACAGCCATGTGTGGAGAGAATTAGCAGATGAAAAGCGAGTCAACTCGATACGGAGTGTGTAAATGTGCTTTCTCGTCTGTTTCAATTCTCCTTGTAGATGGATACACCTAAAAGTGAACTTACATATGTGGATGTTTATACGAAGCATAAAGGACATAAGAAAGAGCCTGAGACATGTAAAACAGCGGAGGAAGATAAACATTTCACGATTCAGATCATGTTGCTGCCCCAAATCATAGAGTCCCTAAGGAAATAGCTAGAAGGGCTATTCGACTCTCAGCTTCCTTCCAAGGAATAAAGAAACAGTTTGCTGTAAGCAAAGGAAGTGCAAAAAAAAAAAAAAAAAAAGAAAAGAAAAGAAAAGAAAAGTCCATTTGTGTCACAATAACAACTTTCTTCAGGGTGAACATGGAGTTCATAAAGTTTTGGCTATAGTGGGCACAGATGGCCTTGGGGGTTTGATATTAGGTTCTTCACAAGGACTGTGGGAAATCTGAGAGGAGATCAAATTAGACACCCACTGATGAGAAAGTGTTTTGACATCAGAGTTTTATTTGCAACGAGTGCCAGGGTCAGCTCCTCCACGGTACCTGAGGTGAACTGAGAAAAACGGAATCTCTGAAACCACGTTTGGAAATGATTTCACTGGAGACAGACAGAGGCAGCAACTGCTGGAAGGGAGGAGGAGAGGACAACGAGCAAACCAAAGTGAGACTCTGTAATTGAGACGACCTGCGGGGACAAATGGAAAAAGAACTAACTTGCCTGCCTCAGACAAAACAACCTTCAAAGGCTACCTTCCTCCTCGTTGGTGGGGTAAAGTCTCTTGGAATAACTACCAATGCATGATACATATTTAAAACTCTGCTTTCTGGGTTTCTAATTTTCACAGAGGCAGCTTCCTGCAAACTCCAGTAATGAATGTAAGCCGATGCTCCTTTGGGGGGTTGTCAAGACAATCTAAGAACAAGCCATTTCAGAGGAACAAACTTCACAGCCGGAGGTCATTTCCACTGCATGATGTGCTTTCCTTGAAGATGTCATTGTTGCACTCTTAACCGGTGGGGTCATTATGTTACTTACCTCATCAGGGAAATCATTGTTTAAAAACCAAATGTAAACGGTGAAATAGTTTTCTACTTATCTTTTCCACGATAATAGCTTCTCTCCCCCACTTCCCGCCACAGAAGAGTTAGGCCCATGTGGGTGATGAATTGCTCCAAGAGCCTGACAGTCCCGGAGAGAGGGATGAGAGTAAAAATAACTAGCTGATTACCAATAGGGAGCAAATTGGCCACTTGAGAATCCAGTGGCTAGAATGACAAATGAGAAAATGAAAATCCTCATCAAGAGACTAGACTTTCTGATTAGTCCAAGTGCTGATGACCACTTTTCATGCCGCTCCCTCCCTGCTGGGTGATGATTTACATCTGATTGGGCATCATCTTGTATTTGGGGCAGTCATTTCTAAAAGGGTGTTTGGAAGACTTTGAAGTACTTAATTATAACCAGGAGGCATTTGGGGGCTGAGCCTCGAAAGGGAAGATGCTCTGTCTTGGGCTGTGGAATGTTCATTTATAGAAGGAGCCCCTGTCTGATTGGTTTGGTCTGGTTTTTCATTCCATCACCCCATAAGGCAGCCTTCCAAGGTTTTCTGGACTCTAGAAGAAAATAAAAATGAGAGTATTATTGGCTAAGGGATCCACATGCAAGGCCGATTCAAGAATTTCAATATGTGGATACACTGGGCTTTCTGAATAGTCAACTACTAAAAATAAAAATAGTTTGGGAATTCTTTGAAGGGAGGCCATTTTTACTGGCCATGATTGGAACAAATTCATCAAGTGTGGGAGGGTATACTGTGACCCACAGACATGCTAGTTGTCCTCAAAGAGCCAAATATATCAGGAGTGCTAAGTCATATATGCTTGATGAAATAGAATAGGACCATCAACCACTAGCCCCCCATTTGGGCATAGCCATACGAGCTATAGGAACTAAGGAGAGAAAGAGGGGGATGTGAAGTTAGGTAATAAGGATAGGATTCACGGAGAAAGTTGAAAAGACCCAGGCCTTGAAAGATGGAGAGAACTATAGTAAATTTCTCGGTGAGAACTGCTTGAATGAATAATGGTACTGGGTTTTTTTTGTTTGTTTGTTTCTTTTAATGAGTTGCTGTGGAGTGAACTGAATGGCTTGTCTTGCGCAAAGGGGTCTAGAAAGATGAGTCTGAATATAAGTCTTCCATGTATGCATGGACCCGCGATACCAGGCAGGGAATTACCTTTGGTCTTAAGAGCCCTGGAGGAACATTAAAGATTGTGAGTAGAGTTAGAACTGTGTTAGAGGTCTGCTATCTTCATCTGATGAAAAGAAATCTCAAAACAATGTTCTCTGGAACTTCACCAACAGGTATGATGAACAGATTAAATTGCCATTTTGATTCTTTTTCGGTTTTCACACTTGTGATATGGAGGAGAAGGATAAATAACACAGTGCCTGGCATACAGAAAAAAATTTTTTTTTTTAAAGATTTCATTTATTTGTCAGAGAGACAGAGAGGGAGAGAGAGAGAGAGAGAGAGAGAAAGAGAGCGCACACAAGGCCGGGGGGCGGGGGGAGGCGGAGGGAGAAGCGGGCTCCCTGCTGAGCAAGGAGCCCGATGTAGGACTTGATCCCAGGACCCTGGGATCATGACCTAAGCCAAAGTTAGATGCTTAACTGCTGACTAAGCCACCCAGGCATCCCACCATACTGAAAAACTTAACAAATACTGCTGAATGGATAAATGAAGCTGAAGTTGTTTAGAACCAGAGTACTGTTATTTGGTAGAACAGGTGGAAAAGACCTAAGGTTACCTCAGCCCTCTCAAGAGGTACCAATGAACAATTTGAAGAGAACCAAGGTAGGACTTACAAGAACTTGGGCATCTAACTTCATCTTCTTGGGTCTGTATTTCCTCACATGAAAAGACAAGGGTAAGTTTTATGAATGGTTCTAACTGCAGAAAAATTTATATGGGAATATTTTGGATGAGAGACACCATTCCTAGCTTATGTTGGACACTCAGAGGAGTCCATATCCAAAACAAGGCTAAGAACCCATGGACTATGTTCCTTTTAAACTAAAAGAGGCTGTGATTCTGAGTCCAAGGATGATGTACTCCCCAGAAGGACAACTGGAACATCTGACAAGAAAGCTTCACCAATCTGTAACCTTGCAGGAAGAGCCTGTTGCTCACCGGTTTGACTGAAATGAAGAAAAAAGGATTTTATTCCTGTCAACCAAACTTCAGATTCCCCAGCAATTTTAGGAGCATTATTGATCTGATGAGCCATGCTGGGGTGTTAAGTGACCGTCAAAAAGAGATGAATCATTGAAAGGCACTTGCTCCCACCAGAACGTAACTTTGGCAAAGTGTAACCTCTGACACAACCCCTTTTTGTGTAATCTTTTTCTACATCTACTTTCTTTTTTTTACAGTGGCCTCTGTCATTAGGCTGTTGGAAAGAATAACTAGTTAATGATGGGGAAAAAGCAGTTGGGAAGATTATATACTTTCACACTCAAGGCTATTGTTCAAAAATAATATGCAATAATATTTTTGTTGAATGGACACAGTCAGTAGTCACTCTGATTTGGGGACTTGTCCCTAAAAATATGCTGTTGACCAGGGGAAGTAGGAGCAGTTAAAGAAAATGTTATTATTCCTCAGAAGCTATTGTTAGTGTAAAATTCCAGTATGGAAAGCTAGTTCTGGCAATTTATAATGAGGCAGGACTCTTATTAGTGATTTTTGGCTTAATGTATTAATGAATAGAGATCTGAGGGATAAAGGACTTACAATGTAATAAGGAAAACTCAAGGAAAGATTAGGCTCTAATCAAAATAAATTGTGTTTTTAGATTGATTTACATGAATTCAACTTTCTTTCCCTTTATTTATACCAAAAAGAAATGCATTGTGAAATGCTGATCACTATCACTGAATAAAAAAAAGAATGGATATTACATTTTAATATAATATTAATAAACTGCAAATGCCAACTTCCAAAAAGAAACTACAGATAGGCAAGAAGTGTTATTCTTGGGGAGAAAAATTTCTTTCTATAAATGTTTATAAATTTATTTTTCTCTTTTTGAATAGTAACTGTCAGGTTTAATTGAGCAACTGATTAACACCACTAGGAAAAAAGCCTCAGTGTGATGTTTTGAAGAATGGCAGTGAAATGTATCAAGATTACCTTCTCTTTCTATTCTTTCTCCCTCTCAATGTCTTCTACTCTAAGTAGTAATGATGTTTCTTACTCTCCATTAGGCAACCTAAACTGAGCAAAGACAATTTCCTCCAAGAAAGTACATTAAGAAGTTTACTTTACTTCACTTAAGGATTCTCTGAAAAAATACTTTCAAGTAATGAGTCAAGATCACTCTATTTAAAACTTAAACTATTCTAAACATGTCCATATTTTAATATTTTGTCTTCCTCAGCATCAAAGCAGAAAATTCTACTCCATCTGCAATTTTCTTCTACTGACTATATATATATATATATATATATATATATATATATATATATATTTTAAAAAGTACCCAGCACCCAAATCTCTGTCTTCCACTGTGAATAGTTACTTGTTTCCAGTTGCTCAGAAAGGAAACTTATGAAAACTACAGCATGGGGCAATGTCATAAATTGTTAAGTGTTAAGTGATAGAATGTCACTTTAGGTCAATCTCCCATAGTATCAGCAAAAGGAAGTGCTTGATTAAAAACCTAACTGAAGCTAAAAAATGGTCCAAACTATATAGGACTCTACAGCATAATTCCAGTGCTCCGGTGGTTTCCCAGAGTACCTAATCTTGTCCGGTATCATTCCTTATAAATTCTGAGAAAAGTCAGCTCAGTGTGTGTTTATTGTGATACTGATTTGTAATTCTAAAAATGATTACTTTTTTTTTTTTTTTTTTTAACACACTGACCTGATTCCACGATATTCTAGATACCCTAGAATCTAGGGTAATGCTGGGTCAGATTCTCATCAGAGCACACACCAAAGAGGAAAACATATAGACAGTTACAAAGGATTTAAACTAGGCTTATCTCTGCTGAACTCTAATTGACTGCCTAAGGATGAGAGGATCGTGAATGACTTACCCAAATAAAAAACACACAAGGGCGTTTACTAAATGCCTTTAGCATGTTTAAAGCACTGTAACTTTCTGGTAGTAAAGAATCACTGGCATTTTGGTTTCAAGACTGTGATTATATGTTAGTTCTATGGCAGATGTTAATGAAACCTGTATTGTGGTTGGAATCTTCACTGGGAGCTAGGAATTTTGTGGTGTTTCTTCTTTAGCATCTGAAATACAGCTTGGTGTTTTCACTGGACTCAAAAATTGCATCTTTCTATCTGTGGATGTTAAGTTCACAATGCAGAGACCTTACATCTTGAATGTTTCATGGTGTCCTCAGGAGGTTAGAGAATGACTGTGGTTTTCAAACCAATCTGATGGGATTCTAAAATATTCACTGAGCTCTAAGAGATTCTGTTCTCCTCATTCATTCCTTTTGATTATATCTCTCAGAGTATGGTTTTCTTTTGATTTCAGAGTTGAGGAAACAAAGATTCAGGAAAGTTAACCAGTCATCCAAAATAACTCAGTCAACCCAAATTAATTCCACTGATTTAAAATCTTGAGAAATTTCTCTTGGGATCCCAAACAGGCTGCACCTTGAGAGTCTACCTCGGAGGTTCTCAAATCAAGTAAAGACTTACAGAACACTTGAGAAGAAAGAAAAGTGAAACAGTGCATCTGTATTGTTGAGGGGGATGTGTGTGTGGTTTTAGTTTCAGCTCTATTATTATGTTTCTCTGACTTTGAGGAAGTCACTATTCATGTCTTTCTTTTCCTTGTATGTTAAATTGGGGTGGGTGAAAGAGTTAATGGATTAGTTCAACTGCATGCAACCTTAGGGCTGATGCAGAAAGATTCTTATGTGTATGTTTCCGCCACAGCATGATTTGCAAAAGCCTAAAAAATACTGTAGCTTGGAAGTATCTTTTTCAAGGTATTGCCCTTTCTCCAACCTCTAGATTTGAGAATTTCCAGAGTTTTACCCCAAACCTTCTGTTCTTCTCCAACATTGCTTTCTCCTTGGGTGGGCTCACCCTTTTCTAGTTCTTGGTTTAGAGTCTTTTTTTTTTTTTTTTCTGATATTAGCATAGCCTTCATATCCTTATACTTGCTATTTGCATGCTCTTTTTCCAAACATGGGTTTTCAAACTGTTTGTATCTTTGAATCTAAATGATCTCCTCTAGATAGCATATAGTTGGATCTTGTTGTTGTTGTTGTTTAATCCAATCTTATAATCTCTGCCTTTTGATTGGGTTATATGATTATATTACATGGTATTGCTGATATGGTTGGAATTATATCTGCCACTTGGCTTTTGATTTTATCTGTCTCAAATTTCTTTGACCCTCTGTTCCTCTTTTACTTACTGTCTTCCTTTGCATTTAAGGGATAGTTCCCAGTGTAACATTTTGATTTCACTAATAATATTTGTATTAAAAATATTTTCTTAGTGGTTACTCTAGGGCTTACGATGTACATCTTGGCTTATCAAAGTCTATATTTATAGTAACTTAACTCCAGTGAAAAATAGAAACTTTACTCCTATATAGTTCTGTTCCTCTTCCCTTTTATACTATGAGTTCCATCTTTTGGCTAGAATGGATAATGTTGTTATCAACATTAATGTACAAGTTTCTGTGCAGAATATTTTCATTTTTCTTAAATATATACCCAGAAGTAAGTTGCTGGGTCATACAAGTAATGCTATTTCTGAAGAGCTACCAAAATACATTCATAGTGGCTGCACCATTTTACATTCTCACTAGTAGTATACAAGTGTTCCTACTTCTTACATCTTAGTCAATAGTTACCATTCTTGGTCCCTCTCCCACCTCACCCCATCCCTTTTTAACAGCCAACTTAATGGGTATGAAGTGGTATGTCATTGTGGTTTTTATTTGCATTTATTTAATAACCAATGATATTGAACATCTTTTTTTGTGCTTCGGGTCATTGGAATATCTTCTTAAAAGAAATACTATTTAAACCTTTGTTTTTGCTTTTTAATTGGGTTGTCTTTGTGTTTTTGAGTTGTAAGAATACTTTATTTATTCTGAATATTCAAGTGACCCTTATTGGATATAGGATTTGTAATATCCTCTCCCATTCTCTAGATTGTATTTTCACTTTCTTGATAACGGCCTTTGATGTACAAGCCTTCGACTTTAATGAAGTCAAATTCATTTCCTTTTTCTTTCCTTTTTTTTTTTTTTTTTTTTTTTTTTTTTTTTTTTTTTTTTTTTTTTTTTTAAGATTTTACTTATTTATTTGACGGAGAGAGACACAGCAAGAGAGGGAACATCAGCAGGGGGAATGGGAGAGGGAGAAGCAGGCTTCCTGCTGCGAAGGGAGCAGACATGAGGCTTGATCCCTGAACCCTGGGATCATGACCTGAGCCTAAGGCAGATACTTAAGGAATAAGCCACCCAGGTGCTCCTATTTTTTCTTTTGTTGCTCATGCTTTTAATGTGAAATGTGAGAATCCACTACCAAAATGAGGTCATGAAAATTCATCTTTATGCTTTATTCTGTAATAGCTTTATGGTTTTAGTTCTTATATTTAGGTTGTTGATAATTTTAGTTAATTTTTATACATGGAGTGTGACAGGGGTCCAGCTTCATTCCTTCCCATATGCTTATTCAGCTGTTCCAGCACCATTTGCTGAAGGGACTCTTCTTACCCCATTAAATGATCTTGGTACCCTTGTTGAAAGTCAATTGGATATAGATGTTTGAGTTTATTTCTGAACACTCAGTTCTTTTCCTTTGGTCTATATGTCTATCTTTATGCCAGTACTACATCATTTTGATTACATAGCTTTGTAATAAGTTTTGAAAACAGAAAATGTGACTATTCCACTTTGTTGACTTTTTCAATATTACTTAATCTATTTGGGGCTGCTTGCAATTCCATATGAATTTGAGGAATGCCTTCCCATTTCCACAACAAGGCCATTGGAATGCTGATTGGGATACAATGACTTTGTAGTTTGGTTTGGGGAATACTGGCATCTTACCAACATTAAATCTTCCAATTCATGAACACAGAATTCTTTCCCATTTAATCAGATCTTTAAATTTTTTTTTCAGCACTGTTTCATAATTCTCAATGCATAAGTCTTTCACCTCCCTGGATAAATTTATTCCTATGTATTTTAGTCCTTTGGATGCTATTTGTTTTATAAGATTTTACTGATGTGAGAGAGAAAGAGCATGATAGGGGGAAGGGGCAGAGGGAGAGGGACAAACAGACTCCCCACTGAGGAATTAAAGAATGTTTAACTGACCGAGCAACCCAAGTGCCCCTATAAGAAATTTAATTTAGATCCAAAGACACAAATACATTGAAGGTAAAAGAATGGGGGAAAAAAAAAAAGTCCATGTAAATAGTACCAAAAGGGAGCTGGGGTTTTTTTATACTAATAACAGACAAAGTAGATATAAGTCAAAAACAGTTACAAGAGACAAAGAAGGACATTATGTAGTGATAAAAAGGTGAATTAATCAAGAAGATATAACAATTATAAACATATACACACTAAACAAGAGTCCCAAAATTTGTGAAGCAAATATTGATGAAATAGGGAGGAATAGACAGTTCTACAATAATAGTTAGAGACTTCAATACTCCATTTCCAAAAATGAATAGAACATATCACCAAAAGACCAATAAGGAAATAGAGAACTAGAACAGCGCTTTAGTATATCTGCTGCTGAAGCGAGCACTAGAACAGCACTTTAAACAACGAAATCTAGCAGACATAGAAAGAGCATTTCATTCATCATCGGAAAAATACACATTCTTCTTAAATTCACACAGAACATTCTCCAGAATAGGCCATATGTTAGGACATAAAACAAATCTCAATAAATTTTTTAAAAGATCAAAATAATATAAAATATCTTCCCCAACCACACTGGGATAAAGTTAGAAACCAATGACAGAAAGAAAACTGGAAAATTCACAAATATGTGGCAATTAAGTAGCATACTCTTAAACAACCTTTGGGCCAAAGATTAAATCACTAGGGAAATTAGAAAATAGTTTGAGAATGAAAATGGAAGCACAACATACTAAAACTTAGAGGATGCAGTGAAAGTCATGCTCAGAGGGAAATTTGGAGCTTTCCATGCCTACATTAAAAATAAAGATCTCAAATTAACAACTTAACATAACACCATAAGGAACTAGAAAAAGAAGAGCTAACTAAACCCAAAAGTAGCAGAAAGAAGGAAATAATAAAGATTAGAGCAGAGATCAATCAAAGAATAGAAAATGCACTCAATGAGACCAGCAGTTTTTTAAAAGATCGACAAATTTGGTAAACTTCAGCTGTACCAAGAAATCATAGAAGACACAAATAGCTAAAATAAGAAATAAAAGTGGAGATATTGGGGCACCTTGGGTGCCTCAGTTGGTTAAGCATCCACCTTTGGCTCGAGTCATGATCCCAGAGTCCAGAGATTTGAGTCCTGTATTGGGTTCCCTGCTCGGCAGAGAGTCTGCTTCTCCCTCGCCACTACCCCACTCATGTTCTCTCTGTCTCTCACTCTCTCTCTCAAATAAATAAATAAAAATTTTTTAAAAGTGGAGATATTGTTACTGACTTTATAGAAATCAAAGGATTGTAAGAGAATACTATGAACAATTGTATCGTAAGCCAACATTTTAGATAACCTAGATGAAATCGAAAATCCCTAAAATCACACAAATTACCAAAACTCACACAAGCAGAAAAGAGGAAATTTCAACAGATCTAGAACAAATAGAGAATGTGAACTAGTCATAAGCAATACCTCAACAAAGTGCAGACCAGATGGCTTCACGGGTGAATTTCACCAAGCATTTAAAGAAGAATTAACACCACTCCTTCTTAAACTCTTCCAAAAATTTGAAAAGGAAGGAATGCTACCTAACACAATTCATGAGGTCAGCATTGCTGTGATAATAAAACCAAAGATACCACATGAAAACTATAAAACAATATCCTCTGTAAATATAAACATAAACAACCTCAACAAAATTCTAACAAATCAAATACAAAAGCAAGCTAAAGGGATTTATACAACATGTCTAAATGGAATTTATCCTAGGAATTCAAACATAAAAAAGACGTATTTTTTTTTACATAAAAGAATTAATCAATATGGTATAATATATTGATAGAATTAGAAATAAAACCACATAATCATTTTAATAGATTCAGAAAAAGGATTTACAAATTCAACATCTTTTCATGGTAGAAAAATTTATAAATTAGGAATAGAATGAAACCTTCTTAATACAATATAATACAATAAAAGGCTGCAGTGCCTGGGTGGCTCAGTTGGTTACGTACCTGCCTGCAACTCAAGTCATAATCCTGGGGTCTTGGAATGGAGCCCTGAGTAAGGCTCCCTACTCAGCAGGGAGTCTGCTTGTCCTCCTCTTGGTGGTCCTCCCCCTTGCTTGTGCTCTCTCTCTCAAATAAATAAATAAAGTCTTTAAAAGAAAACACAGTAAAGGGCATTTACCAAAAATCTGCAGTTGGTATCAGACTCAATGGTGAAAGACTCAGTCTCAGAAAGATTCAGAACTTTACTCCTGAGATCAGGAACAAGAGGCAGGCTTTCACCACTACTGTTGCACATTGTAGTGGAAATCCTAGCCAAAGCAATTAGGCAAGAGAGATAAATAAATGAAAATCATTGAAATTGAAAAGAAAGAAGTGAAACTATTGCTATTTGCACATGAAATTATTCTTTCTACTCAAAAGCCAAAGATCATATATATTAAAAACAAAACAAAACAAAACAAAACAAAAACTAGAGCTAATAAAGAAGTTCAGTAAAATTGCAGTGTACATAGTCCACACAGAAAAATTGGTTATGTTTGATTACAACAATGAACAATCTGAAAAGAAAATTAAGAAAATAATTCTATTTATAATAGCATCCAAAAGGGGTGCCTGGGTAGCTCATTCAGTTAAATGTCTGCCTTTGGCTTAGGTCATGATCTCAGGGTGCTGGGATCAAGCCCCATGTTGAGTTCCCTACCTAGCAGAACCTGCTTTTCCCTCTCCCTCTGACTGCTGTTCTCCCTGCTTGTTCTCTTTCTCTCTGTCAAACAAATAAAATCTCTTTAAAAAAGAAAATAAATCTCTTATAAACAGCATATATTTAAAATTTTTCTTTAATTTTTTCATCATGATAAGTGTACTCATTAACCCCCCTCCCCTATTTCCCTTGTCCCCCCCACCCATTCCCCACTCTGGTAACTGTCAGTTTGTTCTCTATAGTTAAGAGTCTGTTTCTTTTTTTGTCTCTCTTTTTTTTTTCTTTTGTTTTGATTTTCAAATTCCATCTATAAGTGAAAGCACATGTTGTCTTTCTCTGACTTATTTTTCTTAGCAAATACTCTTAAGCTCTATGTTTTTGCTAATGGCAAAATTTCATTATTTTTTACAGCTGAATAATATTCTATTGTATACATATATACCACATCTTTATCTATTCATCTATTGATAGACACTTGGGCTGCTTCCATAGTTTGGCTATTATAAATAATGCTGCAATAAACATAGAGTGCATATATAAAATATTTTCAAAAATCCATTATGTCAATCTCGGCCTTTTCATTGGTGAATTTAATTGATTTACATTTAGAATTATTACTGATAATAAAGGACTTAGTTCATCCACTTTACTCTTTACTTTATATGTCTCATTTTGTTTTAGTTCCTCAATTCCTCAAATACCAATTTTGTTTGTTTGATTTTTTTCTAGCATACCTATGTTTTAAAGATTTTATTTATTTATTTGACAGAGAGAGAGAGAGAGATAGAGAGAACACACCCAAGCACAAGCAGGGGGAGAGGCAGAAGGAGAGGGAGAGGAAGGCTTTCTGCTTAGGAGAGAGCCTGAGACTCGATCCTAGGACCTTGAGATCATGACCTGAGCCAAAAGCAGATGCTTATCCAAATGAGCCACCCAGGCACCCCTAGCATATCATTTTTTAATACCTTCTTCATTCCTTTCCTATACAGTTCTTAGTTATTTTTTTAGTGGTTACTATGGGGATTACAGTTACACCCTAAATATTTACCAATCTAGTTTGAATTGATACCAACTTGGCTTCAAGAGTATACATTAACTCTGGTCCTATCCAGTCTTTCACCTCACATTTATGTTACTGTCACAAATTACAACTTTACATATTGTGTGCCATAACATAGATTTATATTACTGCTTTACACATTGGTCTTTTAAATAATACAGGAAACCAAAAGAGAAGCAACAAGCCCCAAATATTAGCTTTTATGCAATTACATTTACTGTGATAGAACTGTACTTCTAGTTCTATTTTTAGTATTTTTTATAAATATTTTATTTATTTGTCAGAGAAAGAGAGAGAACACAAGCAGGGGGAGCAGCAGGCAGAAGGAGAAGCAGGGTCCCCACTGAGCAAGAAGCCCAATGTGGGACAAATACTGCCCTGAAGCTGATTCAGTCTCAGGGCTGCAACAGTAGCCAACTCCCGTACTGCTCCCACAGTAATCTACGAGGCAGAGCAACACATATAACTCTGATCCCTGAAAAATAAGGTGCTTATTGTACAACCTGGCTGCTTCAAGGCACACCAGAACCAGGGGCTGCCATCCCCACAGCTACCTGATGCGGTGCCAGGAAATGGAAGGTGGTAGCTTCCCTGTGAAATTCAAAACTCACCAAAATTTACCAGCCTCTTACATTAAGCACTCCCCTAGATACTGCCAGAGTTTGACCAGACTCCAGATTTCCAAAGTAGTTGATTCTGACTATAAATGCCTTCCCAAAATTTTTGGTTGTCTCCCCCCCCCCCACCCAGTGGCATGACTGGATCCTGAAGTTACTTACTCCATCATCTTCCATGACATCACTCTACATTGTCTTTTATAATAAACTTTATTGCCCTTCCATGTCTGGGGGGGTGGGGAGGAGATGGTTCAAATTATTGTCTGATGCTATTTATTTTCAGCCTAAACAACTTCCTTTAACATTTCTCATATGGCAGGTCTGCTATCAACAAAATCTCTCAGCTTCTGTTTTATCTTGGAATATATTTGCTTTGCTTTCATCTTTAAAAGGGTTTTTGCTGATTCTTAGTTGACAGTTTTTTTTCTCTCATTACTTTAAATATGCCATCCCATTGTCTTCTGACAGCTACTGTTTGTAGTCAAAAGTTAGCTGTCTGTCTTGGAGTTTCCTTGTATGTGATGAGTCACTTGTCACTGTTTCCACGATGTTCTCTTTATATTTGACTTTCATATATTTTACTACTATGTTTCTGAATGTGGTCTATTTGTGTTTATCCTTCTTATGGAGTGTCTTAGATGTATAAATTTTTTTCATTAAATTTGGGAAGTTTCCAGCTATTAGTTCTTTGAATATTTTTTCTCCCTCTTCTCCTTCTTCTTTCCCTCTAGTACTTTCATTGTTCATATATTGATTTAATTATGGCCTACATTTTTCTTATACTTTGTCCCTTTCTCTTTTTTTTTCTGCTTTTCACATTGCATAGTCCCTATTGATCTATATTCAAATTTCCTGATTTTTTTCTGCCAGAGAAAATCTATTTTTGAAATCCTCTAGAAATTTTCTGTTATTATACTTTTCAACTACATCATTTGTATGTGGTTCATTTTTTATAAATCCTATCTTTTTACTAATTTTTTTTTAATTGGGAGAGACATTGTCCTCATACCTGCCTTCTTTAGACATGTTCTTCGTTAGTCCTTTAGCACATTTATTTTTTTTAAGATTTTATTTATTTATTTGTCAGAAAGAGAGAGAGAGAAAGCACACAAGCAGACAGAGAGGCAGGCAGAGGCAGAGAGAGAGGCAGGCTCCCTGTGGAGCAAGGAGCCTGATGTGGGACTCGATCCCAGAATCCAGGGATCATGACCTGAAACAAAGGCAGCAGCTTAACTAACTGAGCCACCCAGGCATCCCCTTTAGCCATTTATAATGGCTGTTTTAAAATCTCTGTCAAGTACAACATCTGAATTCCTTCAAAACAGTTACAATGCTTTCTTTTATTCCTGTTGTATAGGTCACTTTTTTCTGTTTCTTTGAGTATCTTGTAAAATTTCTGTTGAAAAGTAAACATTTTAGATAATATATTATAGCAAATCTGGATGCTGATTCCACATCTGTCTCTGCCTGCAGGGATTGATATTATTCCTGTTTTCCAAGTCATTGATTTATTTGTTTAGTTACTTGGCTAAACTAACTCTTTGAACTCTGTTTCCATCCAATGTGCAATCTCTGGTATCCCTCCTGTTTTTTTATTTTCCCTTTTTGCTTGGTTATTTGGGGGTCAACAACTAAATGGTATAAGCCACTTGTTGGTCAAAGGTCATGCTTAATCTCTGTTGGCAATTAGATTTTTGCCTTTACCACTGGATATGCAAGTAGCACTATAGCTACTTTCACAGATGAAGTTTATACTTTTTAAATCCTGTTTATCCAAGGACTGGTAGCTTTGATTATCCTTCTCCATTCACTCCTGTGAGAGTGCAGACTTATACATATATATGGTCTTCCAGACTACTGGGGATATATGAGATTTTATTTTTAAGCTTACCTTCTTAGAAGTTGCTCCTGGGTTCAACTAGCTTATTGCTGAACCAGTGTTTGGCTAGAGGTTTTCTTTACCTCCTCATGCCAGTGCCAGCTTATACCCTTTGTATTTATTTTATTTTTCTGTGTGGAACTTGGAAGTGTTTTCAAGTCTGTCTCATGTCCTGTTCTGATTACTCCTGAGTAGGTACAGCCCATTACTTGTGTACTACATTTCCAACTCCTAAGATTACCTATGTTGCCAGGAGGGCTTTTCCTGTGTATCTCTTCCTATGGTTCTTTCTGTTAAACTTTTTATTGCTCTACTGTTTTACTCATTGCTACCAATATCATGGATCTATTAGCATCTTCTTAATTGCTCTCTACCAAGATCACCATAGTTTTCAACAACACCCTAAGCACAGAATTCACCATGTTTTATTCCAAATAAGGTCACTCCCTTTTGTCAGTAGTGGCCTGCCTCTCCACCCTGGACTGAAGCTCTATGCCACTAAACAAGAGTTCAGAATGGGGAGAGAGGCTCACTTCTCCTGGAGTGACACTTCTGCTCTATATCTGTATCAGAAACTGGGGTGGGTTGGTGGTCCCTATTCCTCTTGGCTTGACCCTCCTAACATGGGACTCCTCTACTTGAAATCTGCTCAAGGATGACTAGAATCTAATACTATTGACCTGTCATATCTGGCATGTAGCTTCTGTCCCAAAGTTGGGGGTAGGTGGAGATTCCAGTCATTGCAAATAGAGTTTCTGAAACATGGGCTTTGAGAGAGGATGAAAAAATGCTGGAAGTCTGCTCTTTCAATGGTGATTCCATAAGCTATACGTGGTATCATGGGAAGTGGTTATCATGGTTCAAATATCACAGACTTTCATTGTTCTTACTGAGATTTAGTAAATGTACTTGAATTAATATTTCTTCATTTACTATATGCCATTAGAACAATTTCCAGAGACTTTAAGGACCTCAGTAAGCTTTACATATTTATACTTTTTAAATATAATTTTATATATTTATAATTGTGTGTTGTATATAATACGTGTATACACACATACTCTATATAGATATAAAGATATTTAGATAGAGATATCTAGATAAACTTTCTTCACCCCAATAGTTGTTTTGTTGGGGGATAAGTTTACTGTATCTTTATTCCATCATTCAAGAAATTGGTCTCCTAGTCTGCCTCTTAATCATCTATAAGCTAATGATGTCCATGTGGCTATCTCAGTCTTTCATGTAGACTCCAGACTTCCATATCTAACAGACTATTTATTGTCAAGTAGTTTTGGTTTTACTTTCTTTTCTTTTTAAAGATTTTATTTATTTATTTGAGAGAGAGAGAAAGGAGGTGAGTGGGGAAGGTCAGAGAGAGAAGCAGGACTCTGGGATCATGACCTGACCCAAAGTCAGTCACATAACCAACTGAGCCACCCAGGCACCCAATAGTTTTGGTTTTTCTACCTCAAAAATGTTCTCTATAGGTTTTTGTTATTTCAGTAAATCAAACTACCACTAATCTGGTTAATCAAGTAAAAAATCTGAGCATTGGCATGGAGCCCCCCCCCCTTACCAACTACATATAACCCATTGGCAAGTCCCATTGATTCTGTCAAATATATCTAGAAACAGCTCATTTTTTTCCACTTTCATGCCTACCGTCTGAGTCTAAATCCTACCCCCTCTCATGGTCTATTAAAATGGACTTCAAATGAACCCTGCTTCTATTCCTGTGTCCCCTCCAATCTGTGCCCAGAACAGTCACCAGAATGATAATTTTACATATACTATAAACATATGTCCCCTATTGCACACTTTTCACCACTGGCATCAACCTTCTTTTCCTCTCCTTCCAACCTATCTAGAGACCCACCCTTTCTTGCTCTGTTTTAGTCACACCGTCTTCCTTCATGGTGTCATGGTGTGCTTTCCTGTTTCAGTTCTCTCTTCCTCTTCCCTTTGTAAGAATGGCATTGCTCCCCTTTTTTTTTTTTTTTTTTCTTAAATGTTACCTCCTCTGAGAAGCTTTCTAGGTAGTTTGTCCCCTATTATGCTCTCTTGCTTCACCCCATTCATTTCCTTCACAGTTCTTGACATAGTTGGTAATTATTAATTTCTTTAATGATTTATTGTCTGCTGCTCCCACTAGATGGTAAATTCCAGGACTGCATGAACCATAGTTGTTTTGTTCATTGCTCTGTAATAAATAACTACTACTAATGATAAGAGCTCCTACTGACCAAGAACGGCATATGTGCCAAAAACCGGTTTTAAGACACATATATGTATACACACACATACACAAACATGCATACACATACATACACTCATATACATACACACACGTATGTACATTCATACACACATGCACACACATATACAAACTCATTTAATCCTCATAACAATGCTATGAGATCATTTTATTATTTCCATTTTACAAGTGATTAAACAAAAGCACAGGTGAGGTAAGTGACTTGCCCAAGGTCACACAGTGAGTGAGCAACCTAACCAGAGTCTATTCCAGCTATTCCAGAGTCTATACCCTGAAACATTTTAGCCCTTTCTCAGTGCCAGGAACAAAGTAGGTGCTCCGTTAATATTTGTAGAATGAATGAACAAGAGGACAGACAAAATGATGTTATCATCCCCTAGAGGAGTGCTGTCTGTCACAGCTTTTTGGAGATGATGGAAATGTTCCACATCTGTGTTGTTTTATACAGCAGTAACTAGTTATATGTGGCAGCTGACCCTTACAATGTGATTAGTATTACTCAGGAACGAAATTTTTATTTTTCTTTAATTCTAATTTTTCTAAATTTAGATAGCCACATGTGACTACTCTAGCACATGAGACAATATAGTCCAAGACTTTATGAGGTGGTATCACTTTTAATGTATCGAGGTTTATATAGCCTTGATGAATTTAACTCCAAAACAAAACACAAAATTCCCTTTTGCATTTCTTTTTTCCCTAGTGACTTCCACCCCCAGTTTTTCAAACATCCTTTATCCTCCCACTTTACTTCATTCCAGGCTGTAGAATCAAGCCTCCTCCTTCATGTGCAGCTCCAGCAAAGCCATTTCCCCACCCCCTCAATGGTGGTGTGAAGAGTCTTTCAAAAATATTTAACTAGTCAACAAACATCTAGAGCCTACTTGGATGGAGCACTGGCCCAGGTCCTGGGGAAGGGTGGAGGTAGACAGAGTCACAACAACAACTAAACAGAGTCCCTATCTAATAGGGAAGAGGGGTCCATTAGACTGGTAAACTCACACATAGTAAGGTCTCAGTCAAGGGGCTGGAATGTATGGGGGGGCAGTGAGTGGCAGGCTGAGCGTCTAGTTTTGCAGCTGCAGGTTCCAAATTGGGACTGTGCTTTGTCTACTTAGCAGAAACTGCTACAAAATGGCACTGATTCCACTTGCACCTGGACCACAAGAACAAATGGATGGGCCCAGTTTTGCTTTCAGAAATGAGTTCATAACAGACATGAGAAAGTCTTACTGATGTTTATCTAGAAAGAGACAACTGACGTAGAGGGAGGGAACTGCTATTATATTTCACCCTGATGACTTGGGCTGATACAAAGTGCATCTAGTTCTTAGACCACTACCCCATCTTTTTATGAAGAAAGAAATAATCAAAGAAATAGTATATAAAAATTAAACTGAGAATCAAATAGTAAAGAACAAGAAGAAGAAGAAGGAGAAAAGAGCGGTATGCATTAATCATCAAACTCATGGGCAATTACTACTAATATTTCTAAACAAAATCCAATAACTGGGGTAATGAAAGTGCATTTCTTCCCTCCCACCATTTGCATACTTGGCATCTCACTTACATTGTATGTAGGTTACAGCAAAAAGATGCCGCTTTGTTTGGATTTTGCTTTTTCTGTGGAATCCATTATAAAGCAATGTTCTTTTGTGTGTCGAAGAGCAGAAAAGCTCCACTTCCTCTTTTCAAAAGATTTGGGCAGAAGTCAACTACTGTATTTATCCCATGCAGCTCTCCTTTTGATTACTAGATGTGTGCTGGTTGTAGAAGCCACAGGAAAGCAGTGAATGTTCTTGCCACAAAGGACTTTCTATCTTAGGGTGGGTCTTACAGCATCATGCTCTGAAAACGAAATTTTCAGTCAGTCATCTAAATGTCACTCTATAAGTAGGAAGCACATAAACATAGAAATATCCAGATAATGCCTTCCATGCTTCATTTTTCATCCACACATCTGCTATTAGTGCATAGGTGGAATGACCTTGTATTTCATTTTTCCCTCAAACTTCCTCAATTTTACTCTTTTTAATAAAGACAGTTCATTAAAAGCAAAATCAAATGAGATTTCACTGTGATGCCTCTTTAACACTTTTCTCATAAATTATATCATAGATCAGAAAATCAAAAAACAACCATCAGAAAAGAACTAGAGCAACTGTCCCAGGCTACTCTAAACTAAAACTGTAATTCCCTGCTTGTGAGTTTATTTCCCAAAGTGAGGTCCTGAGAACACTAGTTCCATGAGTTGTACCACAATAATAGCATTCCGTGGTGAATACCTTAAGCTCATTTGACCATACAAAATGGTTGTGTTGGTGTCATGAATATTTTCACCAATATTTCCTAAGCGTTCAGATGTACCTTCCACTCCGCCTCACATTTCTACTGCCAAATAAGAACTCTTAATTCAAGCAAGGCTTAGACCACATTCTGCCAAACACACACATACCTAATAGCAAATAAGCATGAAAAATGGGGATGCATACTGCTCTTGTAAGCTTTGGAAAGTCCCAGTCTGCCTTTGGGATCTTGCATAAGCCCTCTGCATAAAATATTCACTCCGCCTAAGACAGGCTGAGACCACAGTCCACTAGTTGCTGTACAAGCAGACTATAGGACTGTGTCACATGATAGAGCTCTCCATGAAGTGTGGGTACAGGACCTTGAGGACCAAAGAGATTAGGTGATTGACTTCCCTGGTTGCCCTTGTTCAAAGAAGGGTGGTGAGGCCATGCTGTCATTCTGGCTCATAATGTAGCTGAAAACCACTAATCTTAACAATAAAAAAGCATTTCTATTTCCTTTTCACAAAACCTACGGTGTAGATTACAATAGTGGCATTTGAAATGTCTCAATAACTACCTCTGAGGTAAAATTCTTTCTGAGGGTTACTTCAAACGCTAATTTTTCCTACTGGATAGGCTAACAGTAGTTTACACTTGCATGTGCCCACAAACAAAACATCACCCTATCTGTTAAAGGCTTACTAAAGTGAACCACCACATTGATCTTGGGAATTCATGCTTGAGAATTCCCATGCTTGGGAATTCATAGAACTCATAAACATGCTAAAGATTCTGACAAGTCCTGCAAAAAGAAAGCTTTGACCAAATACCAAAGATTTCAACTTATTTGGCCTTAGAAACATCTGTACACATGTTATGATGATACATATATGCATGATGATAATACGTACTTGGTCTTAGAAGCAACCTACTAAATGTGTCTTTACAAAGTGGATTCTAAATGGGAAGTGATGTTAGATGTCATTCTAAGTACAGCCAATTATTTACATTTGAAGAAATGGACATTCTGATTTATAAATCATCCTGTTATGAGTGTGATGCATTAGGATCTGCCACAGAGTCTCATATCCTCTCTTCTTTGTTAATAAAAGTTAATAAAGTTAATAAAATAAAAAATTAATAAAAGTTGCAGTACAAGAAAATATCTTTAAAAAAAATTTTTTTTTTAATTTATTTATTTGTCAGAGAGAGAGAGAGCGAGAGAGCAAGAACAGGCAGACAGAGTGGCAGGCAGAGGCAGAGGGAGAAGCAGGCTCCCTGCTGAGCAAGGAGCCCCATGTGGGACTCGATCCCAGGACACTGGGATCATGACCTGAGCCCAAGGCAGCTGCTTAACCAACTGAGCCACCCAGGCGTCCCGAAAAATATCTTTTTCACTACCTCTCTCTTATCAACTTCCACGTAGGCTCTGTTTGCCGTGATAGCATCTATCTTGTGACAATGAGGTAAAATACGTGAACATGAAATGCCAACAGCTAAGAAGGTAGAGAGACCAGAGATAATATGTAACAACTAAACCAACTAAGGCTGATGACCTCTGATTAAGTCACTTATTGCTTAAATCTCTATTATCTTTTTTTTTTTTTGGACAACTAAATATATTCTTAATTAAATATATACTATTACAGAACCTAATCCCTTTAACTTAAGAACAGCCTTCTATTACCTCCTGGGGAAGACCCAATTCACTGGCAGTCAAGGGTAGCTCAGATCAAGCTCCCAAAGCACGTTAACTTCCCTTCTACTTCAAAACTCAACACATTGCCCTATAGCACTTATTTGCATACCTATCACTAAACCATGTGCATTCTTGTGGTCCTGTGCCTTATGTGTCTTCCCAAAGCCTATCACAGAATCAGGCCAGCAGTCTCTCTTGAGAAATTTGTTGAATAAATTGATAATGTTAGTATTCTGTCACGTTCCTCAGTGACAATATCTCACTCTCCAAAAATTTTGTCCTTTTAAAGGTGAATTTAAAAATTAAATATCTGTCACCTAACATTTTGGTAGTGATGACTTTGAGAAGGTGTGTATATGGGGGGGATACTACTGGATGATACCTGAGGAACAACACTAAGTATAAAAATGATTAGGTTCTAATAGGACATCATTGTCCCGACAGTGGCTGAAAGGATCTGGTGTGGCATGGCGTGCTATGGTATGGTGTAGCAGAGAAGCCAAAGGCAAAAGCTATGGAGTCAAACTATCTAGACTCTTCTCTCAGCTCTGTCACTCACTTACTGGATGCCTTGAAGCAAGTGTCTTGTCTCTAACCCTTGGTTTCCTTAGTCTAAAATAGCATGGTATCTAAGTCAGGAAGTTTGTAAAAGGATTAAATAAATTAAAAAATGAAAACATATGCGGCGCCTGGGTGGCTCAGTGGGTTAAAGCCTCTGCCTTCGGCTCAGGTCATGATCCCAGGCTCCTGGGATGAAGCCCCGCATGGGGCTCTCTGCTCAGTGGGGAGCCTGCTTCCTCCTCTCTCTCTGCCTGCCTCTCTGCCTGCTTGTGATCTCTCTCTGTCAAATAAATAAATAAAATCTTAAAAAAAAAAAGAAAGAAAACATATAAAGTGCTTAACATAAGGGTACCTTGGGTGGCTCAGTTGGTTAAGTGTCTACCTTTGGCTCAGGTCATGATCCCAGGGTCCTGGAATCAAGCCCCACAGTGGGCTCCCTGCTCAGCAGGGAGTCTGCTTTTCCCTTTGCCCTCTCTCCCTGCTTGTGCTCTCTCTCTCTCTACCAAATAAATTAAATTTTTTTAAAGTGCTTACCATAAGACATGACACTTAGTCAATACTCAATAGGTTTTTAGTTATTGTTTTCATCTCAAGTACTATCAGGGAGTTACTTCTTAAAAATACACAGAATATCAGAGACATCTATTATCTACCACATAGAAGGCATACAATACGATTTTAATGAAAAATTTAAAAACAGCTGGTAACACAAACATTAGAATGAGTAAAATCCAGAACACTGACAACACCAAATGCTGTTGAGGATATGGAGCAACAAGAACTTACATTCATTGCTGATGGGAAGGAAAAAATGGCACAGCCACCTGGGAAGAGAAGTTTGGTGGTTACTTACAAAACCGAACACAATCTTACCAAACAACCCAGAAACTGTGCTCCTTGGTATTTACCCAAAGGAGCTGAAAACATATGGCTGCTTAAAAACATGCATGTGGATGTTTATAGCAGATTTATTAATAATTCCCTAAACTTGGAAGCAACCAACATGGGGAAGGTGAATGGATAAACAGTGCTACAACCAGACAATAGAACATAATTTGTGCTAAAAAGAAATGAGCTATTAAACCAGACAAAGC
This sequence comes from Mellivora capensis, assembly GCA_004024625.1. NCBI lineage: Eukaryota > Metazoa > Chordata > Mammalia > Carnivora > Mustelidae > Mellivora > Mellivora capensis. The sequence continues at coordinate 36,234 of PISX010011376.1, read as the reverse complement.
CATGGAAGAACCTTAAATGCGTATTACTAAGTGAAAGAAAACAATCTAAGGAGGCTCTATAATGAAAGGTTTCTACTCTTTGACATTCCGGAAAAGGTAAACTATACAATTTTAATTGTTGCTAGGGTAAAGGGGAAACAGGAATGGAATGAATAGGGAAGCACAGAGAATTTTCAGGAACGTGACCATATTCTGTATAATGATGGATACCTGTCATAATACATTTGTCTAAACCCATGGAATGTAGAACATCAAGAATGAACTCTTAGGTAAACTATGGACTTTGGGTGATAATGACGTGTCAATGTAGGCTCATCAGTTACAACAAATGAATCACTCTGGTGGAAGATGTTGATAATGGAAGAGGTTATGTGTGGGGGGGGTGAGGAGTATATAGGAAATTTTCGTACTTTCCTCTCAATTTTGTTATGAATTTAAACTATTCTATGTATATGTATATATATTTAGAATAGTTTAAAATATATATATTTTATTTAGTTTAAAATATATAGTTTAAAATATATATTTTAATATATATATTTATATATATATAGTTTAAAATATATATATAGTTTAAAATATATATATTTAGAATAGTTTAAAAAATAGTTTAAAATAATATACATAAAAAATATGTATATATATATAATTTTTTTTTAATCCAACAGGTAGCCATGGGTAATTTCTAAATAGCCAAAGTGATCATCATTACCAGACCTACACATTATGTCAGAGCTTGGGGTCTGGGGTCCACTGGCCGGAAGTTCACTCACAATCCAGTTATGTCACCAAGAGCAAGTCAGTTAACCCTTAAGTATAAAATGGGTGCAATAGTCCTTTCCTTCTAGGATGTTTGGAGGAGTGAATGGGTTCTGCCTAGCATCTGACACAAGTAGTCAATAAATGTTAATTATTTTTAGCAAATCCTATAGGAGGTTCTGATACACTGTGCTGAATGAAAATGACATTTTATTAAAATGTCCCTTTTTTGCCATGAGGCCCTTTCTAAATCTTATGACAATCGGCTATACATTGAACACCAGTCACTCTTGGAACGCTTCCACTATCTGCATGACTGTGAACCTTATCATGCTAAGAGCATAACACACACCATGTCACTTCTCATTTAATAAAGCAAATTGCTGCATGCAAGGGTAGTTATTCTCATTTGCAAATTTCTATCTAATTAGCTCTCTAAAAGCAAATTGCAAATTGGATCCAAGCAAATCATTCCCGGAGTACTTGCTCTGGTGAACTAAATGAATAGTGGGTCCATTCTGCAGTTGGCCAGAGATGCTGCATATGGCAACAAAATTGTGTCTACATGTTTCCCAGAAGAAATTCTTTCTGGTTGCCTGCAGGTATAGACATCGTCCTTCTTCCCACAGTTTGAAAAGGACTGTAGTGTAGTGACAAAATTTTTACGAAGACTAAAGAGGCAAAAGGAAGCCAAGGTGGGAGAAATTAAGTCTCCAAGTGACATTCAATCACATGGGGAGAGACAGTCAAGTCAGAACCAAGACATGAGTGAAGTTCATGCAGTACAGGCAAAAAATAAAGGATGGACAAATGAACCTCACTTGTGGGCAAGAGGCAGATCTCTTGTGGAGGAGATGGTATGTCTTGTGGACATGGTATGTGGAAGAATTTAATTCTCAGGAAGCTGGGCATAAAGAAGTGATGAGAAACAGAATCCTGACTCAAAGGAAAAGGATATAAAGACGTTTTGTGTGTTTCCCTGCCCAGCATTCATGCCTTCCTTTTTTTATATTAATGTCTCAGTTTCCTTTGAGAGATCTTCTACTCTACATGGTTCAGGTGCTGCTGATACCAGTCCTTTCACTGGTGGGTGTGGGAGGGACAAATGACTCAGGTGCAGCCAGAGTGATTTTTCAAGCTTTCACTGAAAAGCTCATTTCTTTCTACATGGATGCCAAGTTGATGAATATGAACCCAGGGCTGCTGGCATCACCCAAAGGAGACTGCCTGAGAAAATAAGACAACATAGAGAAAGAAGAATAAGGAAATGAAGAGAGGTGGCTTTGCTGGGTCATTGTTTGAGAATCTGCAACCATCCAAATTCTCCCTGGACTTGTCAGTTTTGGAAAAGTCCAGCCCTGGACTTTTCAGTTTTAAGAGTCAGGGAATCCCCTTTTTGCCTCAGTCAATTTGAGTTAGTTTCTGTCACTTGCAACTGAAAAAAGCCTGACTCATTGCTGAGGGGAAGTCATGTCTACTTATAATGTGTAGTACTTTTTCCTCAAACACCAAGTATCATTGATGTGATCTCTATATTGGTCTGTGGTGGCCATATTTTCCCAACCACTTCCCCCACAAAATGAGCATATCTGCTCAGACAAATAGAATTTTACTCATAGAACTGCAGAATGTCAGAAAATTGGAGCTATTCTAAAAAATCTGGGACACGTGCAGAAAACATACTTCCTGATAGCCCAGTCCCATTCCCCTACTGAACTCTTGAGGCATGCATTTTGAACTGACATTCCTCTCTTTAGTAATCAGGCTAAAAATATCTTTCCTATGCTCTCTGTGTAGAGATTGAGACACATTGCTCAAAGCTGTTACACCACATATCTGCAGCAAACTCTAAGCTAGTCAGTCAATATTTGGACCCTGTGGAGAGAATCCCAGGGGAGAATTCAGCCCCCACACCCCATCCTGCCATTTGGTCTGTTGAGAGTGACTCACCTCAGTAACTCAGTTTCTCAATATCTCAATAACCACTTTATGATACAAGGGTGACACACCTTATGCTCTAGGAAAGTTCTCCTGAGAAGTATGCAAACCCAGGTTTATTCACTCCAGATCTATGATCTATGGATTATGCACAATCATTTCAGACATAATCCATTTCAAAATCTTATGAGTTGGCAGCTGGCAAGGGATTCCTAATGCTGTGTCTTCTGGTATGACTTTTGCAATCATCATCACATTTTTGTAATCCAGAGGGGTTATCATTGCATTTAGCACTTACTATTTACCAAGGACCATGTTAAACAGTTTACAAGCACTGACCAATTAAATATTCACAAAACTCCACGACCTAGAATCTACTGAAATCTCCAATTTACAAATAAGGAAACAGGCTCAGAACAGTTGAGCCAAATTGCCAAGATCACACACTTAGTAAATGTTGAAGCCAGGGCTAAATTCTAGGTCCCTCTCTTTGACTCCCCATAGTCCATGTTCTGAATGCCTACTCTGTTCAGATTCTTACGAGAACTTTGATATTTTAAGTGGGGACAGAAATTTTCATTTTTATAACTTGAAAATATTTAATAAGAGAACTTGAAAATAATCGATCAGGCACAAGCATAGCACAAATACACACCAGTAAGAGTGATTTTTGCTCTCACCTTCCTTGTGCCAGGCACTGTACTAGGCTTTGGGACTACAGCAGAAGACAAAAGAGGTGCCGGCATCTGCCCTGCTCCCCACTGGTAATGGACACTTGACAGAACTGTTTGCCCTTTGGGCGTTCAGTTTTCTAATCAATAAAAGAGTAAGGTTGGGCTACATGATCTCTAGACCCTCCTCCAGCCCTGACATTTGATGAGTTACAGGCTGTCCTCCTGGGTTCCCAAAAGGTAAAATATGTAGGCAGACACATGCTAAAGCGTAAGTACTCAAACTTAGCGAACATCAGAAAAGACTAGGGAAATTATTAAAAGCAAAAACTTCCAGACTTTTAGGTAGAGGGTTGCATCCAGAAGCTCTAGGATGGGGCCCCAAGATCTGCATTTTTAATAAATCTCCTGGGGATGTTGATCATGAATTGTTATTTGAAGCTGGTATTCAAAGCATTGGCAGCTCTTAGGAGCTTATCAGAAACGCAAATCTTGGATCCCACCCAGGACCACTGAATCAGAACCTGCATTTCACCAAGGTCCCCAGGTCATGCTTGTATAAACTGAAATGATTCTAGAAAAGGGCCAACCTGGTTAATCCTAATGCCATGTTCAATCTCAATACCAAAGACCGACAGCACACCCTTACCTAATTGTTATTAGTTTCTCTATAATTGCTACTCCAAAAATCATCATCTGGAAGGGTATTTTTCAAGTCACCTGTGGCAGAGCCCCAGTCATCAGTCCTCCAGGGCCATTTGGGGGTAGGGACCACGTGAGGCAACCTAGACTGAGCTAGCCTCCAGGCTACAAACTCTCCTCCAAATAGAATACTCCACTTTGATCGATTTTAGAATTGTGGTTTGATTTTCTTTGAAAAGACGGTTTTGTTGCTTTAAATTTTTTCTCAACCAACATCATGTTCCATAGTGCCCATCAATGCCATTAGTACCTTCCCCATGATACCCAAGAGATGGGCTTAGGGAATGAACCTGGCTCTGTTTTCTCATATGCTTCCCTTGGGGGCAGAAACATGACCTTCAAAATGTCAAAACCTGCTCCTGTTCCCAGGAGGACTGTTAAGTTACTTTCCTATCCTACTTTAATATGCAATGACCAAGAAAGACGCTAATGTGGAAAATTCTGAATTCAGGTCATATGCCATTGCTAGTTTATCGTCTAACAAAAGCTCTGTGTATCTTTTCTTATAAACCAAAATGTTCCCACCAGTCAATGGGAATTTGATCCTTAAGGTAAACACAAGCCGTCCAGATCTTTCTTTAGAGCAAGTATGTTGGAGACATCTGTAGTGATCAGCATTGCCTGGTGGCTCTGGAGTTAGAGCGTCTCAGAATTTACTTAATAAAGACGTCAGAAGAGGCACAGGAAAGGATAACTTCAGTTTTATTAATACCTATGACTGGTTCTCACCTGGGACACACCTGGGGAGTTTTGGAAAATCTTGATGCCTAGGCTACACCCCGAAAATTTACATCCAAATTTCTGAGAGTAGGTCTCCAGTTTCAATGGGTCCCTAGATGATTTCAGTGTGCATGTGAGATGGAGAACCACTAAATAGTGCACCAGATTTGGGAGCACTGGAGACGGAGTCCTATAAGATACATGCTCACTGGCCCTCCTCTTCCCTCTCTTGGTTTCTCTCTTTCACATGCACATGGCCATTTATTTATTCAGACATCAGTTATTTATTGAGAATCTACTATGTACACAATTGGAACTGGGAATCAAAAATTCAAAAATCCTGTTCTTGTGGAGCTAATAGTACTATTGACAAATTTTTTTCTTTTTAATTTTAGATATAAAGAGGTGCTATAAAGAAGATTAACTAGGGTACTGGTGTACTATGTAAACCTAGCCTCTGTGAGAAGGTACAACTGGGTTCTAGGCTGACACCTGAATTTTGGAAAGGGCAGAGCTAAAGGAGGATCTAGGGATGAAGCTCTTACACAGAAGGAACAGTAAGTACAAGGGGCTCCCAAATGGGAAGGAGCTTGGTAGATTGAAAGGAGAGATTAAAAAGTCAGAGTGGCTGGAGCGCAGTCAATGAAACGTAAAGTTAAAGGAAATGGATTCATAATGGTAGCCGAGAACCAGGAGGTGTAGGTCTTTATAGGCCATAAAAAAGAAAGTTGAAGGAGCGCCTGGGTGGCTCAGTGGATTAAGCCTCTGCCTTCGGCTCAGGTCCTGATCTCAGGGTCCTGGGCTGGAGCCTCACGTTGGGCTCTTTGATCAGCGGGGAGCCTGCTTCCTCCCCCTCCCCACCCCCACTCTCTACCTCTCTGCCTACTTGTGATCTCTCTCTGTCAAATAAATAAAATCTTAAAAAAAAAAGTTGAAGAGATAATTTGATAAATAACCCTAATAATGGTAAAATATCTACATAAAAGATCATACCAATCTCATGAACAATGGCCTACATCTCACACAATGTTTTTGAATTTTATTTTACTTTTGATTTTGGAAAGGGATGAGACAGGGTTGGAACTGTTACTTGGGGACACATAATAGAATTGCCTAGGAAAGGGGTTCATTCAAGCTGTATGACATACACTGTCCTTTGCCATAGGTATGATTCCTTTACTCTCCCCTAGAGGTGTGGCCCTTACCCACAGTGAGCAGCTACTCACAGCATTGGGCCATACACAGTGATGTCAAATAACAATCGCAGGCACAGTCAGGATTTTTAGGTCTATACCTTCAGTCCAGCTCATTGACCCTAAATTTCTATATTCTCTAAGTATCTCTGTCACTATGTCCCAAGACACCTCAATCACAACACGACCAAAAGTGAACTCATCTTAATTTATAAACAGACTGTACCTCTCCTATAATCTGCATATGAGTTGGTATCAATAGATTGGGGTTGAGGCTGGATCATCTGATGAATCTTCACTCCCAAGTCTGCCGCCATGTCTGGGGTGACCAGAATACCTGAGTGGGAGCTCATCAGGTCCCTCTACTCCCCTGTGACTAACCTAACCTTCCTCACAGCATGGTGGTTTCAGGTTTGTTGGACTACCTGTACGGCAGCTGGCTTCTCCCTGAATGAGTATTTCAAGAGACAAGGATATGGAAGCTGCCAGGATATTAAGGCCTGAGCCTGAAAATAATCATAGCATCACCTTTTCAATAGCCCCCTGCTCAAAGCAGTTTCTGAGCTCACCCAGGTTCAAAGGTAGCAGTCAAAGACTCACCTCTCTGTGGGATAAATGTTGATAAATTTGTGGCTATGTTTTGTCTACCACAATATATAAAGCATCCACACACAGCATGTGTGTGTGTGTGTGTGTGTGTACATACACACAATATGTGGTAAAAACATGGATCACTGGAAACATATCCATGCATACAGCATGTATACTATGCATACATTATGTATTAGATATAATTGTATATACAACCTATTTAATAATATAGAGTCCATGGTACATAGTAAACTATAATCTTATAAGTAAAATCTACTATAATAGTAACTAAATGCTATCCCAATTACCTTATAGTGATGTCCTACAATCTTTTCATAAACTTTGTAGAAGATAGGATAAACAAATATGAGGAAGAAATGGGAAGACTAACCAACATAAGCACTGAGAAGAAACATTAACTTCCCTGTCAGAGGCATGAGTCACCCTCCATTAGTTGGGCACCACTGGACTTAAGGAAGTTGCTATCAAGATCCTTCCAATGCAACCACTGTGAGGTTGCACGGAAGAGGGGGCAGTGAGAGAGACTCACCACATTGCCAACGCAGTATGTACTGAATGCTTTTGTGTAAAAGGTAGCACCATCAGTGGGGAACAGGATACGTCAATGTGACAGTGACTCACCAGGTGAAATCACGGCTGCTTAGGTTCTGATGCCTGCCTTGCTGGCAGCAATCAAATTGTTCCAGTGTCCCACCCCCTCCATGGAAAGATCAAAGAAGTTTCATCTTAGGGCATATATATGAGGAGAGGAGAGAAGAGAACTCGGGGCCTCAACTATTTTTTTATTTTAAATTCCAGTACAGTTAACATACAGTGTTATTCTAGTTTCAGGTGTATAATATATTGATTCAACCCTTCCATACTTCACGTAGTACTCATCACAAGTTCACTCCTTCATTCCCATTGCCTATTTTACCCATTCCCCCCACCCTACCCCTCACTTCACCATACCATCAGTCTGTTCTCTATATTTAAGAGTCTGTTTCTTGGTTGTCTCTCTCTTTTTTTCCTTTGCTCATTTCTTTTGTTTCTTAAATTCCACCTATGAGTGAGATTGTGTGGTATTTGTCTTTCTCAGACTGACTTATTTTGCTGAGTATTATACCCTCTAGATTCATCCATTCAACTACTTTCATAAAAAAGTATTACTGGATTCTTTTTAAGAGCAAGGATGACCTATAATTCTTCTTAAAATATATTATGAAGGAATAGTGAAAATGGGCTAACCTAAACAGTAATATATTAGACTTGAAAAAAGTTCATTAAGACTTGGGTTTATCCCAGGTATGTAAAGCTAGTAGACATTAGAAAATCTAATTGATGTAATTCACCACATTAATATATTGTGGTATGGCCTCTTGGCATCATAGCCTTGTATAATCAGTCCTGCTGGCAGTGAATCTGGGCTGGCCTGTGACTTCCTTTATCCAACTGAATGTGGCAAAAGTGATGCTGTGCCAATTTCAGAAACATGCCTTAGGAAGGCTTGGCAGCTCCTGCTGTGCACTTTGGGTCACCATGTAAGAAATCCTCCAACCAGATGGAGAGAGCTTCCAGAGGTCAGAAAGAGAGAAAAGGGGCTTGAGACTATGTGGAGAAAGACTGGCCCAGCCATCCCAATATTCCAGCTGCACTGGGACTTTTAGCCATCTCTGCCGAGGTGCCAGGCATGTAATAAGTCATCTAGAACATTCCAATGTCCAAACTGAGCTACCACCTGACTGCAACCCCAGATATCTTGTCACTATGACTACATAAAAGCACCCAAACAAAAATGGCAGAACAATCATCTTGATGAGCCCTCTCAATCCACAGATGATAGATGGTAAAGTCTGATAAAGTGATCGTTCTTCCAATCCATCAAATACTGGCATGGCTTCTTATAAAATAATAGATAACTGAAACATGACAAGAAAATACTCATAAAAGGATCTCAAAGGGTACAGAAAAAAGCATTTGAAAAAAAATTCTACATTCATTCATGATAAAAAAGAAAACCCTGAAGCAAACTAGGAATAGAAGGGACCTAGCTTCCTTAATCTGATAAAGAACAGTCCCACAAAGAACCCCACTGCCCTCATACTTGAAGGCGTACTCCCACTCTGAGATCAAGAAAAAGATAAAATTCCACACTATTCCTTCTAATCGGAATTACACAGAAGGTTCCAGCCAGTGCAGTGAGGAAAGGAAGAAAGGAAGGAAGAAAGGGAGGAAGGAGCATAAAGATTGAAAAGGAAGAAAAAAACTGTCACTTAAAAATGATATGATTTGGGGCGCCTGGGTGGCTCAGTGGGTTAAGCCTCTGCCTTCGGCTCAGGTCATGACCTCAGGGTCCTGGAATAGAGCCCCACATTGGACTCTCTGCTCAGCGGGGAGTCTGCTTCCCCCTCTCTCTCTGTGCCTGCCTCTCTGCCTACTTGTGATCTCTGTGAAATAAATAAATGAAATCTTTTTTAAAAATGATATAATTTTATATGTATAAAACCTCTAAAAAATTACAGGTATGTTACTTATATTAATAAAATAATTAAACATGATTTCTAAATAGTAAAAAAAATAAATTGTACCACAAATAATACATTATAAGTTAATAGAAAAATTAAAAAATACCACTCATAATCACATCAAACACATCAAATCTAACAAAAAGATTTGAGACTTCTGCTGAACAACTTATAAAATATTCATGGACATTAAAGAAGACCTAAATAAATGGTCATAGACTGAGAACTTCAATATCATAAAGATATAAATTCTCCTCCAATAAAATTCCAATCAAATTTCCAAATTTTTCAACAATGAAATAAGCTGAACCTAAAATGTACATGAAACTGCAAAGGGTAAATAACAGTCAAGCAGTCAAGAACGATATGGAAGCATGTGTCCTGCCAGAGATCAAGAATTACTATGTCAGAATTAACTGTGGATCGGGACAGGTATACAGACCAGTGGAAAAGAGCAGCGAACTCAGAAACAGAGCCATGCGTGTAATATGGGCATATGCTCGCTGACAGAGGTAGCATGGAGTCTGAAAGGGAAAGGACAGACTTTAATAATGTTGCTAAGACAATGGGTATCCATATTTTTTTAAAAAAAGAAGAAAAAATACATATATAAACATACATACACACATAAATATATATATATCTCCACATAACATCCTTTAAATAATAATTCTAATTAGTTTCTGATTTAAATAGGGAATAAACCATTAAACTCCTAAAATAATATAGAAGAATGTTTTTATGAATGCAGCATAGATAAGAATGTCTTAAAATACAAAGAACAAATAAGGAAATCTTATATATTTGACTAAAGTAAAAAATATACACCATCAACAGAGTGAAAATCTATAGATTGGGGAAACACATAGCCAATGAAGGGCTTATCCTCAGAAGACAAAAAGAACTCTCCCAAAACAGTAAGAAAAAAATAGACAAGACAACAGAAAAAATGTCTGCAAAAGTCCCACGTCTTCTGTCTTACAAATGATTAATAAATAAATATATGAAAAGGTACCCTACTTCATTAATAATACAACATATGCAAATAAAAAGCAAAATGGAATGTTATTGTGTACATCTACTAGATTGAGAAAAAGATTTTAAAGTCTGGAAGTACCAAATGCCAGGAGAACATAGAACACTGGGAATTCTCATACACAGCTGGTATAAACAATATAATCAGCTATTTGGCTATTATCTATTCAAGTTAAAGATATACTTATCCCATGACTCAATGATTTCAACCTTGGGTGTGCACCATAGAGAAATGGGTGCACGTGTGCCCTAGGTTGACTGCACACTGCAGCAGATCAAAACCGGGCTATCCCTCCCGAGTACAATGGATAAATTACAGTATATGTACATGATGATATGCCATGCGGCAGTGTAAATGAACACACTACATGGATAAATCTTGTAAACATATATTGAGCCGAAGAAGTCAGATACAAAACCGTGATTCTGTGTCTACATAAGTTCAAAAACAGATACTTTGGAGTATTCATCCATATTAGCTTAAAATTAAGAGAATTAAAATTAAGAGAAGGAGATCATAATGTTTACCTCCAGGAGAGTCCAAGGGAGTTGTGATAGGGAGAGGCTCATGGGCTGAAGCAATGATCTTTTTTTGGCCCAGCATAGTAATTATATCAGTGTTCTTTTTTGCTTTCCTTCTTTATTGTGGTCCATATATATAACATAAAATTTACCATTTTAATCATTTGCATGTACACAGTTCTACAGCATTAAGTACACTCATCCTGTCATACAGTCATGGATGTCCATTTTTAGTTATTCAATAACTGTAAGAATGGTTTATGCATGTTTCTGTGTTTCTTTCATCTCACAAGAAAGGAACCAAAACCAGTACAAAGCCAAGGCTGTGTGCAAAGACTCAGTCACAGAGGTAGTAACCATAACGCTGTTAATAATAAAAAACAACCCGAAACATCAAATCACTACTTTGAGCTGCATGAAGGGATGGATCAAACGTCAACACACACAGACCTAAGGAAGGGATTTCCTGCAGCCTTCAGAAATGATAGCACAGAAGAATACACCATGGCACGAAAAATGACTAAGGCATACAGTGAGTGGAAAAAGATGTTTCTAATACATCATGCACAGATATTCCCATGTTTTAAAATAAACGACAAATATTTATGTAAGGAAGAAGGCTAGGAAAAATACATTATAATATTAACTACCATTCTATTTGAGTAGTGGGTTTATGAGTGACTTTTGTTTTCTTTGTTTCGCTCATTTGAATAGTTTCAATTTTGAGCAATGAATATGGATTCGTTTTTACGGGAATAAAAAGGAGACATTATATTCTACTGGGAAACGATAACCAAAAAAAGACACTAGAGATGTATGAATGGGAATATAAAACCTGGTATTAGCTTATAGGTATATCTGGAAAACACCTGGAATTCTACCAGCCCCCATCAGTCTATTTGAATATAACTTCCCCTGTCAGTTATCTCTTTCCTACCTGGTTGGTTTCCACCCCCCCCCCCCCCCGAGTACTAGCTCTGACAGTAAAATGAAATTCTGGCTGTCTGCTCTGTAAGAAAGTAGGGCAGTGGAGGTAGGGGGATTCTCTGAGAACAGCCTGCTCCTAATTGAAAGGAAGTGAAAATCCTCCAAACATCGCAGGCACAGTTGATGGATCATCCTTCCGTTTTCCTCCATCTGGTCTGCGGCCTCTTACAGAAACCAAGACAAGAAAAATGAAGTGTACCTGACACAGGAAATGAGGGTAGTCATTTGGATGACAGAGCACCAGCTCTCCATTAAACACTTGGAGTGAGGTGGGCAGTGAAACAGAAGGCGCCAGTCACAGTGCTCCTATCTGACTTCACACCCAAACAATGGGTAAGTAGAGAGGACTCCCCAGTCAGTACACAAATACGCCTCACAGCCAGGCTGGGTCACCCTGTGGATACCTGTTAGTTCATCAGAATGGACTTCCCAACTGCTGAGCTGTGGTTGAATGCTTTTCCCCATGATAGTGATCCCCCACTGGGACAGTATTTCATCAATTTATAAAATAGTAGAATTCACAGAATACTTTATGGCAGGTAAAGACAGTCAAACACCATTAAGTAGAAAAATAGTAATAATTCATCGTGTATATGTGTGGCATGCAACTACTGTGCTTTGCATTATATTTGTCTATAATATGACAGGTTATGACATATAAGAAATTGGAAAGTACTGGGACTACTATAGGTTACCCTCACATTACACAGAGTTTGAAAGAAGAGAAGTGCTGGGGGCGGGGACACAGAGGGACTTATGGGTTAAGGTACTATCTTTTAATTAAAGTCTAGTTATCATTAATAGGCATGCTATAAAATAGGGGTAAAATGAATTTGGGAAAAGTTAAATAAAAGTACATATGGTTTCAGGAATCCCTAAGGTCTCTAGTTGACTAAAATACATATGACCCTCCAAAAATAGAAATAGTATGGAGTTATTGTGCAAAATCTTTTTGACCATGAAATATCATCTAAGGAATTCATGTTGGAAATTGCTTCAGTAAAGGAATCTTCTTGTTGCTTTTTCCACGTAGGAGGGAGAGAGTGTGCTCTTCTTTCTCACCGACTTCACTGGATGTGTGATATGGGAGGAGTTTATCTCCATACAAGGTTTCAGTCCTATCCTATTTGATGATATGATTGTCCCCGCACCGGCTTTTCCTTGTATTTATGGCGAGTGATAAACCTGATAAAGCTCAAACTACTAACAAGTATCAGGGGCTTTCATCAACCAGACCAAGTCCAGAGCTTTTGCAAAATGACCTCCCAGAACCCACAAGTAGTCTGTCACTGAAGCTGTTGATACTGTGCCAGAGAGTACATTTTGTCTTTGTTTTCAGTGTATTTTCTTTCCCAAAAGGAAACAAATGGGCTCAAAGAAATGAATAGAGAAATGTATAGAAATACCTTAAAAAGTGCATCTCCATAATTTTGCAAATGAATGAAGAATGAATGCATACTTTATCTATGTACGCTTACATGCTTGTTACAGTTAACTGTTATTCCATATGGCACTTTTGATTTTCTTCGAAAAAAATGGAATAGAAATACTCAGAGAAATTGGCCAACAGAGAGTTGAGTTAAGCTACAAGGAGGACTATATTGAGTAAGAACATGGGTAGGAGTAATGTGGTCTTCTTCACCTTTTCTAAGCTGCCAGGTAGTCTTTTATTTTGCAGTAATGAAAACTAGAGCCATATGAGAAAATTCAAATGAAGTCTATCTGCCAAAAGAAATAGAACTGAGCATTTATCCTCTGCTCCTGCTTCCACTTGGAAGATGCCTTTTCCCCTAAGAACACGTTTAAAAGGTTATAAAAGTGGCTTTCTATTTTTGGCCAGAAGCAGAAAGCGAAAGACAATGGAGAAAAAATATTAGCTCAGCTTTTCCAGGCTTGAAATAATGTGTGATTTTTGCTGTTTTTCCAACTTTTGAGAACAAGTCTGGTAGAATGCTTAGTTCATTCAGCTCGTGAATCACCTTTCCTTTGTGGGAATATTAATGCCAAGCTAAAATTTCTCCATATGAGGAAAGAAAAAAAATTAAATGCAGCAAAGCTAGGCGTAGATTGGTAAATAAAATCATTCTGTCTCTACCTCATTAATTCTCCCTTCATCCTTTGGAAATCCTGCAAACTGTAGCAGTGCATCATTTAAATGGTACCTTCAGGTGTTTCACTGAGACATGATTAAAATTGATGTCATCTGGTACTTCCTTATGCAATTTGTCTAACTCCTTGCAAATGGCAAAACAAATATCTTCATTATGACTTTGTCTTTCTTCAAGAAATTGCCCAAGACTTTCTCAATGTGCTCTGGAAAGCTGGCCAACTGAAAGAGAACTTGAGGATCCCTGCAGAGATTTCCTTCACAATGTATCCAAGTGGTTCACTGGAATGGACTTGCCATGACAGGCAAGTTAGTATCCCTGAGACATCCCAAAAATTTTTTAAAAATCTTCCTTACAGGGGCACCTGGGTAGCTCAGTTGGTTGGGCGACTGCCTTCGGCCAGGGTCATGATCCCGGAGTCCTGGGCTCCCAGCTCCATGGGGAGCCTGCTTCTCCCTCTGACATCTCCTCTCATGCTCTCTCACTCTGTCTCTCTCTCTCAAATAAATAAATAAAATCTTTAAAAAAAATTTTTTTAAATCTTCCTTACATCCTTACATTTATTTACTCCCTCAGAAGATATGTATCAGGCTCATACCATGACTCTCCAGTTAGAAATAAAGCAACGATTGCTTACAAGCTCCCATCCCTTAGGGGAGCTCACAGTCCAGAAGGAAGGCAGACATGACACTAGTTAGCAATAATACATGAGGAACACATCGAGAGGAAGTAACTGGTGATGTGGATTTAACCTGCAGATCAGGAAAGTCACCCTCGCTGAGGAAGTGAATTCAAGAAACCTCCCAAAGGATGATGAGAGGAGATGGGGCTGAGGAACAGACCTAGTTAAGGGAGAGATATGGACTATAGATCACTGAAAATATATTGGTCCAAGTTTTGCCTTTAGTTTCACATAGACTAAGACTACTTGCTCCCCTAGAAGACCACTAAGATTTATTTTCTACTATTTTCATTCATTTTTTGTTTCTTTAGAATATAATGATTTAAAAATGAGAACTAGGGGCACCTGGGTGGCTCACTGGGTCAAAGCCTCTGTCTTCAGCTCAGGTCATGATCCTAGGATCCTGGAATTGAGCCCCGCATCGGGCTCTCTGCTCAGCAGGGAGCCTGCTTCCTCCTCTCTCTCTCTCTCTCTCTCTCTCTGCCTGCCTTTCTGCCTACTTGTGATCTGTGTCACATAAATAAATGTTTTAAAAAAGGAAAATGAGAACTAGTATTTGCTGAACATTCATTTTGCACCTAGCCCACTGAATCCCCCCAGTGTGCTCTTTATCCACATTTGAGGAAAACTGGAGTCCAGAAGGTTACCCAGCCAGGCAATTCCTGAGCTAGAATTCAAAGCCACATTCGAGATGGTGATGTTCAAAGGTAAGATTTTCACCAGTTCACTGGCGTTTCTTCATGTTCAGATCCACCAACTACTTCATCAAAATGATAGGGGTGGGGACGCCTGGGTGGCTCAGTTGGTTAGGCAGCTGCCTTCGGCTCAGGTCATGATCCCAGCATCCTGGGATCGAGTGCCACATCGGGCTCCTTGCTCGGCAGGGAGCCTGCTTCTCCCTCTGCCTCTGCCTGCCACTCTGTCTGCCTGTGCTCGCTCGCTCTCTCTCCATCTCTCTGACAAATAAATAAATTAAAAAAAATTTTTAATGAAAATGATAGGGGTGGTGTTGGGGGATGTGTTAAAAAAAATTCCCAGGGCTCATTCAGCTGTTAGGAGTCTGGCTCTCTGAGGACATGGTTGGCGCATTTGCATTTTAACAAGTTCCCCAGGTGCTTCCCTTGCATTTGAGAACCGCTGAACTTTATCCCCGTTCCAGGCAGGAGTGAGAGAGAAGAGGGTGGGGGGAAAGGGAGAGAGGGAGAGAGAGGAGGCAGAGACCACTGTTGATGCATGTTACTCTCGCCCATGTTCCTCGAGTGTTCTTCTGCCTCTTCTGTGAAATGCTGCAATGCAGAACGGTTAGGATTTTCAAACTGCAAATCATTTCGCCTCATGCACTGGCAAGATGTCTCAGCGATGCAGAGAGAGTGGCTTCAGCCAAGCTGTGAAAAGTGAGGCTGTTTCAGAGGAAGTGAGATAAGACAAAAACTTACAAAAACAAACATCCTGAAGCTGGTGTTCAAAAGGCCACTGGCAAAATCTATAGTCAAATGTGAAGTGAGCTAAACAAACACATTACTGGGCCATCCAGGAAACGTGAAGCAGATGCCTGGAAGCGGGATGTGTGTTTTCAGCCCGGGTAGAAATACCCTGGGGAGTGATGATATGGAATCAGACGCAGAGTTCAGATAAAAACAACAAGGGGGACTGGCAACAGGCAGCATCTCCAGGATGGACAGAAGGTGCTGCCATCAAGGGGTTCAGAGCACATTCAGGGAAGGTGGGAGAACTTCAACCTCACTTAAAGTTGCAGGCCGCAGTTTTCCTCCAGTCCTGGCATTACCCAATGGCAACTAGTTAATGAAGGAGTGGTGACAGAGACCCGGTGGCCTAGACAAAGCTTTAGAGCTTTTGATACTGAAAAGATTATGGTGCGGCCTAGCCTGCCCCACCCTGCCCCCTTACGTACTTTAGAATAAAAACAATACCAATTCAAAATATGAACAAATGTAGTTCAGCAACCTTCCAAGTTTTCCTCTGAGAGGAATTCAATGTTTTTTGAGAAATACAAAACAGCAATTTCTGGCAAAAAAAAAAAAAAAGGTTTTGTGTGCTTCACTGGTACCCGACACACAAGCTTCATCTGGTAGAATAGTGTTCATAAAGTGCTTTTGAATCCCCTGGAACAGATGAGGTACTCTCTCAGTGGTAGTTATTATTACTATTAATAATAGCAACCTAAGTTCCCAGCTACATTTACTGTAGGCTCCTTCCCCAGCTAAGCATCTCCCTCCTGTGGATGCAGTCTCACTAGTATGGTACTATTGGGCATTATTTGAACCCAGCTCTGCAGAATTGAGGAAGGTGCCCCAGATGCCCTCTCCTCAGGATCAGAGTCTAATTCTCTGACATGGTCTCCCCCTGAGCCCTTGTCCCCCTATACTTTCGCTGCCCCCATCATGACATTTAATTAGTTATTTTTTCCTTGTTTTTAATTAAAGAATCACTGTTTGTACTCATACTAGAACTGTTCACTGAATGCCATCTAACTCTTGACATTTATTTAGGAACCATCATTTTATTTTACCGAGTTTTTTACAGCATGAATATTTGACGACTAGAATAACTCATGGCCCTCCCCAAGCACAAGCTCCTTCCTCTCTTTCTAGAAGGTAATATACCAGTCAAATCAACCTTTAAATTCACTGTGACTCCATCACACTGAAATTTCAACCGCATTTTGGATTTATGTTATCAGTGATAATTGCGGAAATTATAGTATATTTTAAGGCAACCATTTATATTTTTGTTGTGCCTCGAAAAATTACATGTATTTCCTCAAAATTTTTTTCCTTGGGAAGTAATTTTTTTCTGACACCAGCAATGTTTAAACATTGCAGTTGTCATGGCAATGTTTAATTATTATTGCAAGTAAACTTTTCCAGATCTAGATCTGGGTACAGGCAAGACAAGATATCCTCCAGGGGGGAAAACTCTTAGCCACTACTCCCTTTGTTAAAAAATTGCATTCGGGTCATTTAATTCTACCCATGTCATCCAGGATGCCTGTTTTTATAAAAAGCTGGTTTTATACAGCAGGAAAATTAGTCCTTCCGTTATGATGGCTAGTGATTCATGGTTGTTAGGGAACTTTTTCACAGAACAAAGCAGATTGGATCTGTTGGTGCAGTTTGCGTTCCACAGAATCTCTTAGGATCTTTCTGGGGGTCAGGGATTTAAGTCTTAGAATTGTGTTTGGGCTCCAAGTTGTCCAGTTCCATCTTCTGGAGCTTCTGAGGGAAATTATAAAACTGATAAAGAGGCAACAATGTGAGTTGATGCAAGACATCACTGCCCCTGAAAAGACCAAGTGTGCCTCAGTTCTTAGAAATGAGACAGCAGTGCTCACTGAGAAGGGAAAGAAGCAGTAGCAACAAAGAAAGGTGGCTATAATAGGGTGATCAAAATCATGCAAAATGACTTACACTTCTAAAAATTACGTAGGTGTATTCTCTA
Organism: Mellivora capensis; assembly: GCA_004024625.1. Classification (NCBI taxonomy): domain Eukaryota; kingdom Metazoa; phylum Chordata; class Mammalia; order Carnivora; family Mustelidae; genus Mellivora; species Mellivora capensis. The sequence goes on along the minus strand of PISX010011376.1, from coordinate 18,342 downwards.
CATCTGCCCTGGGAAAGCCAAGGTTTTCCTTGCCAGAAGCAACTCACTGAGGTCTGAAAGCAAATTCCATCCCATGTATACTTGTTCTCCTCACTTGGGTTCCAGATTCTTTCATCTAGATCTGTGCCCAAGGGCTTGGTTTTGGTAATCGTGGGGCAGATCATGGTTTGTTTGTTTTTGGATTTTATTTGTTTGAGAGAGGGAGAGATAGAGACAGAGAGAGTGGAGGGGAGCAGCAGAGGGAGGGGCTCCTTGAGCAGAAAGCCAGATGTGGGGCTCCATCCCAAGACCCTGGGATCATGACCTGAGGCAAAGGCAGATGCTTAAGCAACTGAGCTACCCAGGCACCCCTGGAAAATGTTTTGACAGTTCTACAAAGTCTATCCATCAAGTTAATACTGGGGTGTAGGCATAACCCTGTATTGATACAATAAGTTATATCCCCAGTTCTGATATTTTAAAATACGAAAAAAAGAGAGTTTATTTTAAACAGGGTGCTTGTGAGATATTCAAGAACATAGTTATATTTAAGATTATGGCTTTAAATCAGACTGACCTAGGTTTAAATCCTGGTTTGGCCATGGATGAGTGAACTTGAACAAGTTATTTAACCTCCCTATGCCTCAAATTTCTCATCTTTAAATTGGGATGATGGGCACTGTTTCATAATTTTTTGAAGAAGCTGAAAATATTGTTAGTAAAACACCAGTATCACCATTATCATGGTCATTCTTCTGAGGTCTGAGCTAGAGAATCAAAATGTGATGGTTTTCAACATAAAGGCACCAGATAAGGGAGTAAACATAGGGATTAAGAATCTGGCACTTGATACCTGGGTTTTGATCTCAGCTCTGCAACTTCTTAGCCATGTGACCTTGGGCTTACTCAACCTCTTAGGCCTTTAATTTTCTCTTGATAAATGGAAACAACCACACACCGATCTCTAAGAGTTAATGTGAGACTTAAATTAAGACTATACCTAACACGACTCGTCCAATGCCTGGTACTTGGTATTCAGTAATTGCTAACAATTTTTCTTTTATTATTATATGGTACTTATTTTAAAAATCTTTTTTACTGTGATAAAATATAGGTAACAAAATTTACCACTTTAACCATTTGTAAGTGTACAATTTAGGGGCATTACTAGAACTGATACTGTTGTGCAAACATCACCGCCCTCCATCTCTAGAACTCTCTCATTTATCCCAAACCCAAATGCCTTACTCATTAAGCAATCACTCCCTTTTCTTTCTCCCCCAGCCCCTTTCTCCCCCAACCAAGCACTCTTCTGCTTTACATCTCTCTGCTTTGAGTTCTCTAAATATCTCAGTGAATAAAATCATACAGTATTTGGCCTTTTGTGACTGGCTTTTTTCACCTAGCATAATGTTCTCAAGGTTGTTACATGTTGTCACATCTGTCAGAATTGCCTTTCTTTTTAAAGATGAATAATAGTCCATTGTGTGTATATACCACATTTTGTTTACCCGTTCACGTGTTGATGGACATCTGGGTTGCTTCCCTCTTTTGGCCATTGTGAATAGTGTTTCTATGACCACTGGTGTACACAATGCTTATTAAAAGACAGCATCGGGACATTGGAAAGAGAAGCCAATTGGATAAGGAGAAAAACCTAAGGAGCTCCAACATTTAAAGAGTAGGCAAAGGAAGACTTCCTCCTTTAGGAAAGTTCTTTGAAGCGTTTTAAGCGTTTTAAGAAGAGGCGTTTTAAGAAGAGGCGTTTTAAGAAGCGTTTTAAGAAGAGGGAGGGTTTGGTCTCATTCATGGGATGTTTACAAAACATGTCAATGGTCTGATTTAGGATCGCGGCATTACACACAGGCAAGAGTGAACATACATAACATGGTATCACAAAAAGAGATCATACCAGCAAGGATAGCCATAATCAAAACTTCACAGCCTCTTCAAGAAGGATTTGCTGTCCTCAAGGGCTTACAGTGTGCCTGGCACTGCTAAGTCTATTACATCACAGCTTTAATCCTCTCTGTCGCCCTAAAGAGTACCATCCCATCTAGTGCATGAGGAAACTGAGCATTGTGCAACTGCTGTAATTTCACAGTGAACTAGTGCCCAACCCAGCACTTCACCCTGGGTCTGCCTCCTGCTAAAACCTGGGTTCAGAGTAATGTGCTCTGTGCCGGTCCTGAACAAGGCAAGAATTCATTTCACATTCAGCAAGGATTCTTTTGAATCCTTGTGTCTTGCTTGTTTGTTTGTCTCTTGACACTGTCTTTAAGACATTTCCAGAATCAAAGGAGGTCCATTAAGTGTCTAATGGATTTGACACATTTATATTCATATTTTTTTGGCTTGCCAAGGAGAACCAAACAACAGCTTAGCCTGTGATATCCCTGATCTTCTCTTCACTAAATGTTCAAGTTATGGTCTATGGATCACAGCATGGTAAAGCCATAGAGAGGGAAGATCAGAGACCAGGAATTTCCCCTATTCATAATCTCATCTGTTTCAGATTCTATAAAAAAAAAGCAGCTCAAGTAAAAATGACACTTCCAGTATCTTCTGCTGCCTTTCAAAAAATTAATTTTTATAAATCAGATGTATGGCACAGTTGTGGCATACCATACAGTTTACTACTTCCAAAGCAGTTCCTAAAGTTCCATTTGTCAATCAGTGAGTTCACTCATGCCCAGGGTAAGAGACATGAGCAGCCCAGTATTTCCTTCTAGAAATACATGACGTGTGACAGATTTGTTGGTGATTCCTCAATAATTAAGGTGTTATATAACAAGTTGAAAAGCCATTTAAAGGGGTTCAACAGGGAAAAATAATTCCCTTTCTATAAAATGGTTATGATGCCAACCATACCTCTTTTAACAGGATTGAAGTGATAAATGTGATACATGTAAATTTGCTTTGCACACTATAAAGTAGCTTATATATGTAAGGGATCATTATTTTTATTATTACAAATGGACTTGTTTTACATTTGGTGGTACAAACTTGAAAGCACTTAGTATCAGATAGCTACTGATATATGTTAAAATCTAAATTCAATTCAATTTTTAGCTTTTTCTCTTAGCAAGCTTACAAACTTAGAAAACTGGCATATGTATTCTGGGTTTAAAAGGGTGATCTAGACCCAGCTTTCTCACCTTCAGCATTGTCACTGTGGACATTTTGGTGCAGATAATACCTCGCTGTGAGGGCTATCTAGGGCATTGTGGGATGTTTTGCAACATCTCTGGCCTCTTCCTCCATCTCTGAGCCATGACAATGAAGAAATGTCTAGATGTTGTAAATGCCCCTTGGGGGGACCAAACTGCCCCAGATTGAAAACCACCCCTATAGACAATGGAGTTGGAAAGGCTGGTATAACAGCATGGATGACGGAAAGTTCTATATAATGTTAGTTTTTTTTCACTGTTGTTTCTGCTTCATGGAGCAAACATAATTTAACACTTCTTTTTCACAAATTTGAGAAGCTGAAATGAACAGTGCCTGTAGCGTGGCACTGAATTATGTGGCTAACTGTTGCAGCTTCTAGGGGATTAGCCATACTTGGCTAAACTAGCATTTGGATTATGTCAATATGGAGACCCATAAATGAGCAATGTAAAAGCAAATGAGATGGGATTTTGTTTCCTCTGTCCCAAATGTTTTGTATTTCTGATGTAAAAAAAAAAAAAGAGAGATGGCCAACAATGCCCACACACAACTCAGCTGCATACACATGCGCGCACGCGCGCGCACACACACACACACACGATCTCTAATAAAGGCCCCCAAGATCCTGTGCTCTTGTTTTCTAGGTGAAACAGGAAAATCTCAGAGCAAATCAATCTGCTAAATAGAAATTCCTTTTTTAATTTTTCTTTTCTGAACAGAAAATTTCACCAAGTTCTCAACCTCTGAGGAGAACTTTATCAAAGTTACTTGCTGTTGCTACCTGTTAAATAAGATACCAAAATCCTTGGAGCTTATCAGTTTCAAAGAAATCAGAGATATAAAATATGTTTCATATGTGACACTTCAGTTACACCTTTCCCTGTAAGGCCACCAAGGACTCCATAGTTTAATTAAGTCTTCAAATTTAGAGAGGACAACAAAGACATAGATAAAGTGATTCACCCAAGCTCATACAGGTGGAAAATGACAGACTAAAAAGTGAACACCAGAGGGATTTTCAAGTTTCTTTTCCTGAGTTATTTTTCATCCCTCTCTCCTAACTTCTGTCTTCTTTTTATTTTTTTATTTTTTTATTCTGCCTCCCTTATCTTACTACTGATGATTCTGTCAACACCGTGCTTGGCTCATAATAGACACTCAAGAAATATCTATCACTCAATGAAAGAAAGACTCAAACCACAGATACCAGGAGAAATAGATTATGGCAACTTTCCATCGAAGAGATTATTTGACTTAGAAGAATATGGCATTGTGACTGTTTAAAAGTCAAAGTAAATTCATGGCTACAGATCTCAATGGATGTTCAGTAGTTCCTAGCAATCCTACTGTCTAGGACATCCAATTCCCTTTCTCCAAAACAATGAGTTCATGAATAGCCTGAGAACTCCATAGATATTTTTTGGTGAAGAATGAAATACTAAAAACTAAATTTACAGGTATGACCTTGGCTCAGCACAGCTTGAAAATATCTGCTTTTGATGAATCCTATCTATAAGCAGTGGAACATGTGGAGGCCAGTCTAAAATGTCAACTAGACCTTTAAAATTCACAGCTCTTGAGTCTCCACACAATTCCATTTGAAAACAGATGTCAACCTTCCTTTCTTTTAAGGTATTTCATGAGCATACACATAGAAAAATAAAAACCTCATTTTGCTGGTAATTCTCTGCCTTCTCCATTCAATCTCACATCAAGGAAATGGAAAAGAGACCAAGGCCAAGTGCATCTTCTAACAGCCTTGCCCAAGGAGCTCACTACATGGCAACCACATAAATTGCACATAGCATGCACACGCTCACAGGAACCCAGAAGTTCAGTTGTTTCATACAGTACTATGGTCACGGGTATGGGTGCTTTTATTACTTGCAGACTCTGGCAACTGACAGTCTCAAGCTTCAATAATGGCCTTGCAGTTTCCCTCATTCTTATTTCCCCTGAGAATGCTTAATAGAATTCATGCAACACAATCAAACTTACATAAACATTTCACATGCATGTCAGCTTTGATGGAGGTCCAGCCAATAACAAAAGAACAGATAAATAGATACATCTCACTCTTGTTTCTCTGCCCTGCTGCATTTGAACCATTATAAATGTGCACTACTGAAATTTCCTGCTTCCACTGTACTCCTCTGCCGACTTATCTCCCCCTCACCCCCATAGAGTGTGAACATTGCAGCTGGACTGATAATTCTAAAATGTAAATTGCATCATGTCACCTCCCTGTTTAAAACTCTCCAGAGCAATTTTGTTGCCTGAGACCAAATGGCCCCTGCTCCAGCCAGCCTCCCACTGTCCCAGTATGCTCTTGTCACAGCCTCCAATCAGCCCATAGTTTTTCCAATCTCAGAGTCTTCATTCGAAACCTTGCCTGGCCTCATTCTGCTTGTGTCTCCATCAGACAGTGCTTCTTCAGACACATCTGCCCTGTAGCTTTATCTACATAGGTCTCCCCCTTCGTCCTTTATCAGAGTACCCCCAATTACCCTCTTCATAGCAACTGTCTCAGTGTGCGAATACTTGTTTATGAGTACTTGTGCCTATTTGCTGATCTCTTCCCTCAAAGACTATAAGAGACTGTGTTTATTTCATTCCCTCCTGTAGAGCAAGTTTACAACTGTACTGGACACAAAGCAAGCATAATAGATGTTGTTTAAATGAACAAACATAAATCATTACACAAATAGAAGACAGCCTTAAAGAAACACATTTGCCTGTGAAGAAATCAAATTTCAGCCTTCTGTCCAAAGATTACATGTACCCATTTAGCCTTCTTTCTCTTTGTGCTCTGTCTGCCTGTCCTTTTACCAAGTTCGGGATTCATAGGAACTCAGGGTTTTCCAATGTGGCACGGTCCAAGGAAATGCCAAGTGAGTCTGCCGCTTGTGTTTCGTTCCCAGATTTTTGACCCCTGTATATTTTAAGAGAAATCTAACCTTGATTCATTTATAGATGGTTAAAAACGATTTCATCAAATTGTCCTCAATTTTTTTTTAATCAAAACCTTCTTTTGCTGACACAGGAAGTCATATTTTGTCAAGACTAGATGAACTTGAACCCAGAGAGGTTTGAATTCTACTGCAACCTCAAAAACCACAAATATGGAAGAAATTTGAAAAGTCAAATATGTCCTTGCGCCTCTTCGATAGCGACTAACATTTTGTTCATCTTGGGAAGATTTACGTGTTGCCAACTCCAGCCCTACCGTAGTTTCTCGGTACAGACACAAGATACAATGTGGGAACTCTGACTTCAGAAGACAGTTTTCACAGCAACCCCTTTTAGCTTTTGAGTTTCGAATGTAACCTTTGAAAACAGCTGGTCCAAATTCCATCTTGTCCCAGACCCACACAGACCTCCTCTGCATTATATTCAGTGTGAGCACAAAGGAAGTTCAGGGAGGAGCACTGAGCAAGATGTGATTTGGCCAAGTGATTACAGCTGCTTTTGCAAGCAGCCACCCAGAATGCAGATTTCACTGTTTTTGTTGTTTTAAAACCTTTGACTTACGGAACTGTATACTTTTATATTTCCTCCACCCCCCAAAGCTGAGACAGAGTGCTTAACCGTCCTGAGTGTTGTCCTACTCATTAAAATAAACCCTTGACAGTCACAAAGCATACCTCCTCATGACCCGCTTAATCCCCCCATACATAAACACTACCACAGCTATGAATTTCCATCAATGAGGTAGAATAAAATATAGTGAAATAATGTAGGACACCTCTGATTTTGAATGAGAGTTGTATATTAAAAAAGTATGAGAAAAGAATTCCAGCCCTAAGTCCGAAGCCAGACAGTCTTCGGTTGACACTTTGGCTCTTTCACCTGTAAATTCTGTTACCTTCACTTCAGTTTTCTTATTTGAAAAGCAGGGCAAAATAAGAGAAACTTCTACATTCGAGGCTTACTGTGAGACTCAAGTAAGTTAATACAGGTAAAATGCTTAGCATAGACCCTGGCATACATTATAAATTCACCAAATAGAAGCCAGTATCCTATTTTTTTTTTCTTTCGGAATGAGAAATAGGTAAGAGCAAAACTGGCTGAGGTAGGGGTGCCTGAGTGGCTCAGTCGTTAAGCATCTGCCTTTGGCTCAGGTCATGATCCCAGGGTCCCTGGATGGAGGCTGCATCAGGCTCCCTCTCAGCAAGGGGTCTGCTTCTCCTCCCATTTTCCCGGCTTATGTTCCCTCTCTTGCTGGCTATGTCAAGTAAGTAAATAAAATCTTAAAAACAAACAAACAAACAAACAAAAACTGAGGTAGAATCTGGCACTTGATTGGGCTCATTCAAGAGCTAATACACACACATGGGTATGTATCTGCCTTGGCATATACAGCTAAAATTCCTACAGCAAAATGGTGAGTGACTTCATGGCATGAATCTTAGGGACTGCTTTCAAAGAGACTAAACTGCAAGCATCACATGTCTAGTATTTTTTAAATTTTATGTCCTGGAACTTGAGATATGAAACTAAAATTCAACTACATATGAAAATATTTAGGGGTCAAACTCAAGAGTTTCCCTTAAAATTCTCTGTTTGAAAGATAGGAGACAAAGGTGTTCTAATGCACTACTGATGAAAAAGGAAATTGGCACAACCACTTGGGAAAATGGTGCAGAAACATATGTTGAGTATTAAAGCTTACACATCTCAAGACCTAGTAATTCCATTTCTATGTGCTTAACACTAGAGCAACATACCCAAGAAGACAAGCACAAAATATTTAGAATGGTTGGGGTTTGCAATAGTGAGAGAAACTAGAAACAACCCAGAGGTCTTTTCTCTTTTAAGTAAGAGTTTAATTCCTCTAAGAAATTACCCAAAATAGTTCAACAGCTTAAAAATTTGATGTGGAGTTTGCAGGCAGCCTCTATGGTAATTCTGTTACCCACCCTTGTTTCATATGTGGCTCTACTATTCCCGGAGACCTTGGAATCTTCTGCTAAATCTTTTGCATTCAGCTAGTACACAAGGGATGACAAAGGGCAACAAAGATTTTATAAGACTTTTTTTTAACATATTGGGCCCGTAAGTGTCATAGATCACTTCTTTCCACAGAATGCAGTAACCTAAGCCATATCCACTCACGATGTGGTCTGGATACAGGTTCAGGGAGAACAGGAAAACAAGCCTTTAATGAACAACTACTCAGTTTCTGACACAAAGAGTAGAAGAATAATAAAAGAATAAAGCAGATCTATGTTTACTAGCAAATGAGCCTTCTAAGACATACCACTGGGTGAAAAAGTAAGCAAGAGACATGTCACAGGATGAGCTTCCTGGAAGCAGACTGTAAGATGGAGTTTACTATTCAGAATATTTATTAAGGAACATTCATGCTATCAATATTTGAGCAAGTAAGATTGGTCAGAGGAAAAAAGTTGAGCTATAATGCAGGCCCAACAGCAGCTTCAGTCACTCCGCAGAGAGCTCTGAATCTAGAAAGTTCATTCTGAGTTGTCCCGAGTTGGGCCAACATTTACAGTTCTGCATTGAACTTGCACAAGAATTGGCACAGTGGTATTAAATGGAACTGGATTAGCTATTAAATGTGAGCTAAATCCGGAAGGGGTGAGGCTGAGGTGCTTCTGCGCAACTGAGGCAGTCCCTGAACGGCTTGACAGCTGAAGCCTGTTTGCTGGCAACGTTCCACATGGAGGCAATGAGTCCTTCACTGAAGAGGGATTTGGACAATGCACCACAGTGTCTATCACAAAGCTAAACCCTCTAGTCTCCCATTATCGTAGAATGAAACAAAAGAAAATGCGTACTTTCTCTGACTACATTTCTGCATAAAGACATAGAACAAATCTGGTGGATAAAAAGCTGAACTCTTTTTATAATAACAAATAAGCATCAGGATTATTATGCTCCTTTTGAGAAAAGGGGGGGGGGTCTGAGAATGAGGGTAAAGGTCAAAGAAAACTTCCTGTATTCCTATCTTCAACATTTTCAAACAAAGAAAATGAATTGATATCTTAGTTTCTTAGTTATGTAATAGGGATTTAATAAAATTATATTTGAGATGAACTTATTGTACAAATATAGTAATGAAAACAATGTTCTACAGGAGTAGGGCTTTCCCTTTCTAACATATCAGATTAAAATAGCTCTTATTTATTCAAGGATTGATTGACTTTCCTTCTCTCTTCTTCCTCCCACCGGTTTATGGCCATTTCATTGCTCACTAATATCTCCATCAAAGAGTGACTTGGTTTGGGGGCCCTGGGTGTGGGGAGAAAAGGAAGGAAACTAAAACCAGCAATTTCCATTATTTGCTAGCAACTCTGGTGAGTAGGTTTAGTGGGGGAAATGCTGAAAATCACTTATTTGGATTATCTGAGCCTGTCAACCATCCATGTTACACCCTCTTCCCATTAGCACAGACTCATGAGAATTGGCCATAATTGCATTTGCAGTGATGGCAACTGAAACAAGATTGTTTTCAATGATTATGTGACTATTTTTTCTCTTTCAAACAGCATATCCTAACAAAGCACTTTGAGGAAAGAGACATTTCCTATTATATTCTCATCTGTGACCTATCTACCAGTCTTGGGAGGAGATGGATAATCTAGATAGAACAAGGCAATTTTCCTGAATTTGAAAGGGCATTTCATCTTTTGTTTTGTTCCGGTAATAGAATAGTTTATGTGGGATGCTAGGTAGCCGAAAGGCTTAATATAATCTATAAAAGGACATGCAATAAATATTTTGAATAAATACTTTTTGAATTCAACATCATTAAATATTTTTGTAACACCAGTGTTATAACTCTGTCTTTAAAATCTGTGTTATGACTATTCGTACACTAGGTTTTAACCAAACAACTCAAGCCAATTCAAAAGTGAACAGTTTTCTCTTGGAACTACAATGCTGTGCTGGAAAAAGTTTGGAATAAAATTCCAAAGACCAGAGTTCCTATTCAGATCACTATTTATTTCACTTAGTGATTTTTAAGGCAAACCCTTAATTTTTTAAATTGACTTTAAACTTTTGCCTCAATTTGTTCAGCTATAAAACAAATATAGGACAAATCCTAGGCTTAATGTTTTATATATATTTTTGTATTCATGATTTTAACCTGACACTTATATTAATTAAGCTACTGAAGGTAGCTTATTTTCACTGGTATCAAACAGAACTGAATCTTGACCTAACCACACAGTGACTGTTTGATATTAGGCCAGTTAAGTGACCTCTTTAAGATTCTATGTCTACATCTTTCTTTGTAAAATGAGGTTACATATAGTTCATTTATTACTGGATTGCTGTGAAGGTCAAAAGTAAAAAGCATGTAAAGTGCATTGCAGAAAGCCTGTCCATAATAAAAGGGAGTTATCCTCAAGTCTCAGCCATCCCTCTAACGAGACCCACTCTGCTTTTCGCTTTTTCCAAGGAAAAACACACGTTGCAAAATAAGCATTCTTCAAAGACAACCTGAAGATGTCTGGGAATCCCAAAGGCTGAAAATTCCACGAGTTCATAAAAGCTTTCACTAATTCCACTGATCTAAAGACAAAAAGGAAAGAGTCAACCGTGTGCCCAAACTCATTTCTGATGATTTCTTCCATCCTACCCTTTCTGCCCCTCTGGGGGTGGCTGTGCCTGTAAAAAACATTGAAGTTGTCAGGAACAGAGTCAGCTTTCAAGATTGGAATGTCAGAGTAGAGTCTTCTTTTCCTCAGACCAGAAAAGGCTTGGTTGGGTAAGAGTTTCCAGGTCTGAGAGGAGACAGAGCTGGGATATGGGAACTGATACAGATAAACAGCACAAACACCGTGACAGAGTGATATATCAAAAGAGACTAAAATAGGGCAGGAACAAGATCATGAGCAATATGAGATAAGAAACCAAAGACCCATTCTAAAAGCTCTAATGTGTGTTGTAACCAGAGGCGGACTATATCCTACAAAGTTCCACATTACATATTTGCAATGGGTAATGGGCACTTACAACAAGGAGAGAATCATTTTCCCTTTCATGGCTAAAGTAAAAAGTATGAGAAGTAGCTCCATTCAGAAGTACAAAGTATCATCATGTGGCTCATATATTTCAGGTGAGTTAGACTGAGATGATTATATAACCGGGTTGGTTTTTCATAGAACAAAACCTTATTTCTAAAGGTGCCAAGAGACAAGATGGGGACAGGTATTAGAAGTTTCAGGTGCTGTCTCTTGTTGTAGACTTGGATACTGAACCAAAGAAGGGCATTCTCTTCCTCACTGGAATGTGAGCTCCAAGAAAGCTTGTCTGTTCTGTTCTTTTATTCCAAGCTCCTAGAACATGCTCAGCCCTCGATACATATCTGCTGAATTAACTAACTAGATGTGAGGCCTTAAGAAGAAACCAGTCCAGCTGTGAAATGAGGGGGGGTGGATTAGACATTCTCTAAGATCATCCTAGTTTAAAATTTTTACGGTTGTATCAGAAACTACAAATGAAAAAATGGTCTTTATATTTTTTATCTCTATTACCTATGTCCCTTCTTCAATCAATGTCTGTGTGATCTATTCCAGCATGGCTAGGGGTAGAAAAATACCCCTGGTGAGATACAAGATTAAGATGCCCTCAGTATTCCAAAGATATACTTTTTTTTACTTTTAAAGAGTTATTTGCTTATTTCCATATGTATTAGAAAGATATAATTAGTTTTCCCACTCTATTTATGATAATGTTGTAGAGTTCACCTTTCAAATAAAGTTACAGGCAAGTCAACTTAGAGAAAATATTTTAAGTAAATTATAATGCAAGTGGTTCACACCAAAACTCACAAAACATGGGACACAAGAAACTGCTGTTTGGGCAATAGTCATCTTGAGACATCAGTACTTAAGGCATATATCTCAAAACCTATTTTTGACTAGTCCTCTCAAAAGGAATGAATCATATCTAAAGTAACCTTTAGCACTACATCCATATTTATGGTAAAATAACTATCTTAATTGTACTTTTAAAAAATATACATGTTCTTCTCTTGGACTAACTGCTACTGAAGAAGCCATCTACCATAAACAACTAAAAATCCAAAAACATATATATATACAACCATAGTTTTCAGACAGTGGGCAATAGGCAGTGCAAGACTATGATTCCTGAGAGAAAGGAAACAAATGAGATAAGGACATAATAGATTTTTAATTTTTTTTATTTTTATTTATTTATTTATTTATTTTTTGCCTGGAGATACTTTCCAGATTGTTACTCAGGGAAGGGAAACCCAAGGAGAACATGGGGCCTCACTAACTAGAGAAGACAGAGTTTAAAGACTGAGTTACCTGAAGTGACTGGAATTCTGTGGGTAAAGTTCTAGAAAGGAAAGAGATATTTAGGAAAACAATTCAAAAAATATGCAGAAAGTCACCTTTGAGCAGTTGGCTGATTATTAAGCCAGATAGAACAATACTCCACAAGGTAAAGAACAACAATTAGAGAAAGAACAATAACCTAACTTAATGGTTATCTCCTATTGGGGTTGAACTGTCTTTGAGTTCCAGCCAGCCACAGAGGAGAGACATCATGGAATCCATTAAGCATTCAGTAGAGACTCTACGATGGCCATCTATCAGTAATGATACAAAAGTATCCTCAGGATAAAGACTACTTTATACCTTCCCTAACACATCTTAAAAACAAGTCTCAAAAAGATTAAAGTAATCCATAAGAAATTTAAATGATCAAAGAGCAATGCTCTTTAAAGGAACATCATAAAATCGAGACATTCAATGATACAACATTAAGAATGCACAGCATCCAATCCAAAAATCACCAGACATGAAAAGGATTTAGAAAAAAACCATTTTTCCACAGGCAGAAGAAAAATTAGGCAACAGAAACAGACCCAGAAGTGACAGAGAAGATGTAATTAGCATATACAGACTTTAAAATAGCTATTACAGTTTATTTAAAAAAACATGAATACAATAAGAACAATGAAAACTATTTTTTAAAAAAATCAATGAAACTTCTACAACAGGAAAATATAATACTTAAAGTAAAAAATTCACTAGTTGTAACAGCAGTTTGATCTGCAGAAGTAAAAGTCAGTGAACTTGAACAAAGAGAAGAAAGGATAGTGTTTCCCAAAACTGGTGCTGCAATAATCAGATGTCTGTATTGAAAAATATCAACTTTGAACCCTACTTCCTGCCACATACAAAAGTAAACTAGAAACAGATCACAGAACTGAAAGTAAAATTTAAAAGTATAAAGCTTTATGACTGTGTAGGCAAAGATTTCTTAGGACACAAAAAGTACTAACCATTAAAAAAATTAATAAACTGGATTTCCCCAAAAGTAAACATTTTGCTACTGAAAAACACCATTTAAAAAAGAGGTCAAGTCAAAGGCTAAAAGAAAATATTCATAGTACTTATCTTAAATGTAAGTTTTTACCCAAAATATAAAAAGAACTGCCATAACTCAATAATAAAAATACAACCTAATTTTTAAAAAGGGCAAAAGATTTGAACATATACCTCACAAATGAAAAAAACATGTAAGTGGCCAAGAAACACTGAAGGCTATTACAAATCATTGTCACCATAGAAATGTTATTTTAAACTACTCAATATCCACTAAAAGGAAAAAGAGAAACACTAGTAAAACTTGGCAAGAATACAGATCTGAAAATGTCACTCACTGGTTGTGAGAGTGTAAGTAGCATAAATATCTTAGAACACATTTCAGTAGTTTCTTATAAAGTCAAATATAAACTTAGCATATAACTCATCAACTCATCTCCTATGTATGAAACTAAAAAAAAAGTAGTGTACACGGTCTGCTAGTATATGAATGTGTATTGATATATATGATATGAATGAATCTCAAAAATATTTTGCTGAGTGAAAATAGCCAAACACAAAAGAGTACATACCACATGACTCCAGTTGTATAAATAGGTAAGTCTAGTCTATACTGATAGAAATGTAACACGAGCTGAGGTTGGGTTGGGAAATTGGGCAGTGTCAGAAGGTAATATTTTAGTGTGCTGGAAATCTTCTGTTTCTTGGGGCACCTGGGTCGCTCGATCGGTTGAACATCTGACTCTTGATTTCAGCTCAGGTTATTATCTCAGAGTTGTGAGATGGAGCCCTGCTTCTGGCTCCAAGCTCAGTGTGGAGTGTGCTTGGCATTCTCTCTCTCCCTCTCTCTCTGCCCCTCCCTCTGCTCACTGTGCTAAATAAATAAATAAATACTCTTTTAAAAAAATATTCTGTTTCTTGACTTAGGTGTTAGTTCCACCTGTTTAGGCATGTATCAAAATTCATTGAACTAATTACTTAAAATGGGTACATTCATTTTGTAACATATAAATTATACTTCAATAAACTTGAGAGTATGTTTATTTATATACGCATGGGGCAAAGTTATTTAAATTTCTGCCTATATATCCTTTGTGTCATATATCTTTTTGCTAGTTTCTTTTGTTTCAGATTTATGCTTTTTGATGTCTCTCGTTTTCTGTTCTTGGTAAGTTCTAGCCACTACCCCCAGCATGTTGCATGACCAACATAATAAGCGATTGCTACTGTCATGCATACAAATGCTTTCAGCTGTGCAAGAAGGAAACTTCACAGACTATTCCCAATTAAGGTGACCTACTCATGAACGTTTTGGGGTAAACCAATTGAGACCCGCAGATCTCTAATCTTCTAGCTCATGTTAATGCCACGATGCAGATCTCTAGCAACTCCACTTTCTTCTTCTAAACACAACAGACTAAGGATGTTATCCCAAGTCTGTGCTCCCGAATGCCATGCATTGGTGAAACGAGGCAGGAAGAAGCTTAAAGACTCAATGTGCTTCTCATACTCTGAAAGCCTCTTTGGACCAAAGATAATACAAATTGTGGATGTTGTTGCCAAAAACATCATAGTTTTGGTTTCAGCTCATGATTCAGAAGCTGAAAGTGTCAAGCGGGTGACAGTATCCAGGAATAATTCCGTCCAATAGTCTTTGTAGAGTAATGTACACAAAGAACATCCAGGAACACCCAACAGCCAGAAAACAAAAGCGCACTGTCAGCTAGCAACAGTAAGAGAATTTTAACAGATGTAATGTATAGTGTTACTGTTGATGAAGTTGGTAACCTTTAGCAAGGAGATGCAGAATCAATAGCTGCCTGAGAGTTTGCAGCTGTAGAAATTTAAGTGGGAACTGACCAGGAAGTCAGGTGTAAAGAGGTGCTGGCAGAATATTTAAACCAGATGAAAAGTATTTAAGGTTGATTATAAATAAGGGACCACAAAGGTAGTATTAGAATCATTTAAGTTCCTAGAAAAACTGAATGTTTACTAAAAATAGAGCAAATTTAGAGAATTATACATCGATATATTTATGGAAGGGACTTTGGGTATTTAAACTGTAGCTGTGAAATTGCAGTAGGGGAAAATATATTTTTAGAATTCAATGCATGCCCTTCTATTTATCTGTGCACCATCTACTTCTCCACTTAGATCTTATGGTGTTATTGTTGAGATGCTTATCATAGAGCTACTCAAATGGATCATGGTATATCGATGTACAGAGTTAATCAACATTCTAGATAAGTGATAAGACCTCAGGGAAAAAAACACATTAAAGTACACTCTAACACAATGAGTTAACCCCCTTAGGAATATATAGCTGGTAAACAAAACAGGGAGGTCATATTGCTCAGTGAATTCAGTGAGATCTAATGAGATTTCAGAGTAAATTTATTTTTAAGATGTGTAGGCAGGCAACTTCATAATTCAAAGTCCTCATCCTATTCTAAAGGCAAATCACCCTACCACATCTTTTCATTTAACACTGATCAATTTGCTTAACGGATTAGGAAGGGAAAAGATGTACCCCAAGTAAAGTGACCCTTCCCACCTTTAAATTTTCCATTTATAACTCCTTTCACAGCCTCTTACAAATCTATATTAGTGCTGCTGTCACAGCTTAAGGCAATCTTTGGCTTTGGGAATTGCGGGGGTATTCAGGAAGCTCACTTTCTATGGTAGCAAAACACCTCTACCAACAAGGAGTTCATTAAAAATCGAAGAGGATATCAAGGCAATAAAGTGATCAGGTAACTGGAGTAACTTCAGTTCTTAGCACAGCAGAATGAGATACGTCTATATCCTCAAACATTCCATAGGCCTATTTCAAAATGTTTACTTTAAAAGTGCTAGTAAATAAACCTTGACTTTTTACAACTTTTTGCTATTTATCCCCTTACTTACCCTCGTAAGTATATTAAGTTAATGTGAGACAGTGAATGGCATTCTGTGGATTTTAAAGACTTGTGACTATCTCAGTTAGACTCAAGGTCTAAGACAATTGGTCCTGCCTCTATGAATAATTAGTAATATTCCAAAGAAGGCTTTCTTACTTTTTATTGTTTAATTCAGAAACAGCAAATAAAACATTAGATTCAAACGAAATGAAATTAAGAATGACTTTTATGAAAGAGGATGACATTTTTAACAGTGACCTTTTTGACTTGGGAAGATTTGATTGAGGGTTTTAACACTCTGTTGTGCACACTAGCTCTTTCAACCAACTCTAGTGTTAGCTGCCTACATTAGTCCCAGTAATGATAGCAACCACAACTACAATTTTTTCTCTGTTCAAGTCACTGTTCTAAGTTCTCTATATTCAGTTACTCACTGAATTCTCTTAATAATCCTATGTATTAGTTATCATCCTCTCCGTTTTGCATTTGAAGAATTTGAAGCACAAAGAATACTTAACATGCCCAAGATCACAGAGCTTGGGAAGAGATGACATGGGCTTGGGCTCTGCATAAAATGACTGCACAAGGACCACAATAGGAGTGGGTCCATGAAAAACCATCTGTGGATGTCCTTCAGCTAAAAATATCAGCGAGGTCAAATGAAACAGCAAACAATCAATTGATGGCCGGGAAAGGTGAATATCTTTCTATGCTCAATTGTAGAACTGAACAGATTTCACTTATAGTTGGTCTACATGAATTTGTGTTAAAGAACAAATTCCAAAAGCAGGGCAGGGTACCTTTTGAAATATAAGAAATTTTAGGATCACTTTCTGGTGGTACCTCTTACTGCTGAAAAATGATCTTCATCAAAAAACAACTTTAAAAAAATCAGAGGTGGGACACGTGGGTGGCTCAGTTGGTTAAGCTGCAGTCTTCAGCTCAGGTCATGATCCCAGGGTCCTGGGATCGAGACCCACATCGGGCTCCTTGCTCAGCAGGGAGCCTGCTTCTCTCTCTGCCTCTGCCTGCCACTCTGCCTGCTTGTGTGTGCTCTCTCTCTCTCTGACAAATAAATAAATAAATAAAATCTTTAAAAAAAAAAACAACAAACAAACAAAAACAGAGGTACCTGGGTGGCTCAGTTGGTTAAAACATCTGCCTTCAGCTCAGGTCATGATCCCAGGGTCCTAGGATCAAGCCCTGTACTGGGCTCCTTGCTCAGCAGGAAACCTGCTTTTCCCTCTGCCTGCTGATCTCTCCCTCTCTCTTCTCATAAATAAATAAATAAATTAATTAATTCTTCCCAAAAAATCACCAACAGTTTTAACTATGGACTACTGAATGGTGAACCGGTCAAAGATGATGGATTTTTCAGTCTATTATTGTGAGTGGAGCACAGCAAGTGTTTGCTAAGCAGATACTGAGAATGGCACTTTGGTGCCATTTAACTTTGCCATATAACTTAACATGTCATATAACTTTGGTATATGGCATGGCAGGTTAGGAATTATGTCCTTTTTACAGATTTGGAGCATGAGGCTCAAAACGTGTTAAAAGTCACACAGTTCTACTGGGCAGTAATCTTGAGATTCATTTTCTGCTCTGTTTACAAAAACTCTCATTCCTTCCACTATCCTGCACTTTGAATCTCATCTCAGAAGCCCTAAAGACAAATAAGAACAGATATCATTGTCCAAGATGAGATTCAACTGTCAGCTTCTCTACTGAGATAGACAGTTTGGCTTTGGAAAAGAAAATTACCGGTTAGTCTGTCACCGGATTTCAACTTCTTCTCTTTCAGCTTACATACAGGATGGTTTCCTTAAAATTTTAATGTTTGCAAACAAATCAAATCTGGTGATATCAGATTAGCTACATTTTCCGAACAAACAAGGTGTAAGACGGGTGGGAAGATAACCTGACCTTCTTCTTGAGGCTGGAAATGCTTAAAGGCATAC